>JAMRYI010000185.1:0-253229 GCA_029231635.1 Ditylenchus weischeri | reverse complement strand
CATTCGCTTTGGTCATCGTCAGTGTTGGGAGCGCTATCAGTACTCCATGGCCGCTATCCCTTTCAAGACTTCCCATTAAACTTTCCCAGCAAGCACTCTCACCATCTTTCTTTTGCTCAGCAGCACCAGTGGATAGTTCACTTAAAGCGGAATCGCTAAATCGAATTTCGCTGAAGCCGTCAGACTGCATGTCAAGAAATTCGTTGGAAGATCCCAGGGACGAGCCAAAAACAAGCACGATTTCACTGAGACTGTTGTCCGATTCTCCATCACTATCCGCCAAAAACAAACCCCTTAAATTATTAAAGTTAACGCTTTTAATTTGCGATCGAGAAAAATACTTTGATTTGCTGGATTTGAAAATCGATGACATGTTTGTATCGTAGCTGCTCTTTAGGTCTCTTCTCAATTTAGTTTCTCAATCCAGGCTATTCGTCTGAAAATAAATGAGGTGTGAGGATAACAGTAACAAGCACTATTCGACTCAACAAGACGACTTTATTGACAAGGGAGCATCAACAGTGGGTCACGCTCTTATAGCTAAACGTGATACACCAGATCTCAGCTTCTTACAAGCCATCAACTGACCACATGAGGTTTGAAGAACATGGAGTAAAAGGTCTTTAAATAAACAAAATTTTTTAAAAATTTGCCTTATTGTAAGACTTTTTCTTTCAACTTTTTCAAACCTCATGTGGTCAATTTATAACTTGTAAGCGAAGATCTGACTATGCTGGTTAAAAAAATTCAAAATTTATAAAAAAAACTACAAAGAATAAGAGCTTTACAAAAAGTTATTAAATTTGCCGGAAAAATTCACATATTCGCCGGGAGCTTTCACGGCTCTACCCTGTTTCCGCCCAAATTGTTTCCGCCAAATATCGTTATAGCCAACACGGTTACATCTTTAATGTTTTTGTGGTAGTAACAGATAAAATTTATAGATTTAATTGATTAGCTAAGTTACAGTGAAAGTCAGAACAATTTTGGGTGAACAAGTCAACATGTAGGTATCACAAAAAATTTAAAAATGTAACTGTGTTGGCTATAATGATTTTGGCGGAACAATTGGAACAGAAAATTGACCACTTTCACAGGCAGGAGAAGAGTGGGGAAATTCAAATTACGGAAAAATAAACTGGGGAAAAATTCTCGGCGTTATTCGCCAAATGTTTGCGTTATTTGACAAATATAATTTAAATTTTACCACACTTCTCCTGCCCGTTTTAACATACAGCCGCCGCTCTTTTTTTTACGACCAATTCTTTTCAAACACAAAATAGTCTAACACTACGTGTCCAATGACGCGGCAAAAGTCGCAGTCACAGTCATAGTTGCACGGGCGCCGGCGCCAGCGCCGGTGTGCGCCCCAAAATTTTTCAGAAAAAAGGGGCGCCGGCGCTCGGCGCCTCTTTTTTCAGCAATGTGCTTAATAATTTTTCAGTAAAGATCTTTTTCATACTTTATTTTTCTTTCCATTAATTGATTTTTGCTTTGAAAGTTTCGCTCTACAGCCGCTGTAGAGCGAATGTTTTATCACCTCAATGCTAACAGCTGGAAGAAAAAGTCCAACAAAACCATTATTGTTAAAAAGCAAAACCATGTTGGTGTATAAGAAGGAAATGATTGATGCATGATTTTGTTTTCCGACCTTTTCCTAATAAACTTAAAAATATTTTGCAAAAACTTTCTGAAAATCTATTCATCATTTCGGCACCCGGCGTTGAAAAAAATTAAGTGCCATACTTTGCTCCCGGCGCCGATTTTCTGAAAACACCGGCGCCGATTTTCAAAAACGCCGGCGCCGAAAATTTTTTCCGTGCAGCTATGGTTACAGTCACAGTGTGTGTCTAATGACGCGACTGTGACTGCGACGTAAATTCAAATCGATTTGAAGCGTCAGTCGCAGTCACAGTCGCAGTCTCACTTTTCCCCCCACGTCCCCCACACGTAGTTGAAAACTCAAATTTTTTGACGTAACACTACGTGTCCAATGACGCGGCAAAAGTCGCAGTTACAGTCACAGTGTGTGTCCAATGACGCGACTGCGACTGTGACTGCGACGTAAATTCAAATCGATTTGAAGCGTCAGTCGCAGTCGCAATCACACTTTTTCTGCGTGATTGGACACACACTGTGACTGCGACTGTGACTGCGACTGTTGATGAATGACGCGGAAAAGTCGCAGTCACATTCGCACTTTTCCGCGTCATTGGACACGTAGTGTAAAATGCAAATTCTGACTTATAATCTTTACCTACTTTTGGATTTTGAGTAGGATGTTTTTAACAAAATTTTAACTTTTGGCAACTTGAAAAAAATTTGCGGCCAAAAAGAGTAATTAGCGGCCAGAAAAAAGTAGCATCCTTTATTGTGCTCTATGTAAAGCTTAATTCTTGAAGCTGAAATCTTACTAAATGGGTGTTGTATCATAAGTTCGTCAAAATATGCCAATTTAGTCTTCGATAAAGTGAATTTTCACAAAAAGCGGGCACATTTTCGCCTTTTTGACGAAATCGAAAAAAGCGGGGCCTTTTTCCTAAACGCGGGCGTTTTTCCGTCCTGTCCAATATTATTCGCAATTTTATGTAAATTCCAATTTAGCCACCAATTATCTATGTTTCTGTACGCTTTATTCATTCATACAATTGAATGTTATTTCTAGGGCTTAGATTTAAGGCTGTGAAAAGACAACAGACAGGTTAACTTCTCAACAAGTGGATTCGATCTGAAAATGGATGTTCCAATTTACATGTACGAATTCGAGATTCCGAAGTAAGTTTTTGATGCCAACTTACTTTTTATCTGTGAATTTTATTTTTTAGCACTTTGGTGGGTCTTATTATTGGCGTAGAAGGAAAAACGATTAAGGTTAGTGGGGCTTAGCTTGTTTTCTAGGATCAGCGGTTGTTTATCTAGGAATTCTGTTATCATGCTCACGTGAGGATGCTTATTCGACCACATCACACGCCGAAAATGATGAATACGCATCAGATTTGCTCAGTTGAAGGGACACGAGAGAACGTCAATAAGTGGTGGGTGGATTCTCTTTTTACCGCAGACTTTTCTTCAAATATCTATTCTATAGTCTGCACATGATCAAAGGCCGTTTTCCTAAAGAGCGCTTTCCCGATTTGGATCTGAAGCCAGTGCTGCCGCCTCCGATGATGACGCATCCTGTTCAAATGGGTTACTGGTACGGTGGCTAAGAATTTCAACTTTTTGTTCTCATTATTGCTGATTTCGATGTGTGAGTGCACAATAAAGAGATTTTGTTGTTACATTACAGTTTGGTGTAAAGTGGTGGATCGATCTTAAGATTTTCAAGTAATCAACTCAAATAAAATTTTTTTAGCAGATTTTACGAGCCGCATTAATTATACAACTACTTTCTACTGTAATGTACCTCGAGTATTTATTTTATAATAAGAATAAAAGGTTTTTAATTGTAAAATCAAAATCGGAAAACTGAAATCGGTAGAGCTCGTGATGGAAACAGCTTCGCAAAAAATGACTCCGCCTCGATATACAGACCCTATAATTTGTGAGGAGGAACACTATGAAAAAGAGTGTTCTATAAGAGAAATTACAGTAAGTCCTCATAGTCGAAGGGCGGCTAATCAGAGGAGGGAAGGGCGTTTAATGGCAGAATGTGTATAAAATGGTGCTACGACATTTGCGGCTCGACATTTGCGGCGCTACATTTGCGGCTGACAGAAAAGTACCGATTTTTGTAAAGGAATTTAGTGCTGTATTTGGGTGGTAAGGAACCAAAAAGGATCCATTTTTTTTTATAAAAAGGAAGATGTTGAACATAGTTTTGTTAACTGGTGCCTACCGCATAAAGAAACTCTGGTGTGCATGCTTCTTTCATGTATCCAAAGTTACTTTCGAGTGGTTTGTATCTGATGTATGTGGGTGTGCGCATCTCAACCCCAAGCCAGCAAGCCCCCTTGATGGGTTAGAGATGTGCGCACTCACTTACCTTAGACATGATTCCGAGCAAGACTCTTGAATAAAATGTATTTCAAGTCTTTTTGCTCAGCTCCAGTGAGAAAAATGTGATGAATCACCAAAAACGACCTTAAAAAGTAATTTTAATTAAATCCTGGAACTAAGCTACGTTGCTAAATCCGAGAGCTAAGAATTGTAAGATGAGTGCAAATACCCCAAAAAACCGCAAGTGTCGGATACGAACGTCGCGCAGCAAGTCTGAGCCGCAAGTGTCACGCCGCAAATGTCATAGAGCCTATGAAATATTAGATTTTAGAATTTTCTGAATAATTCCATAACTCTATTCCATACATTTGATTAGAACGCTGTTTGGTTTATAAACATCAATAATAAATGTTTTTTGTTGTACTGTTGTTAGATTTGTCGACGGTCCACCTGCCCTACCTATACAGAATGGTATAACTTATTTTTTATTTGTAAACGAATTTAATTATTTAATCAATTTTACATAAATATAAAATTTTAATAGTATTAAATAACATGGTGTGACAAATCGATAAATTTATCGATTTAGATAAAATGACCTTTGGCCAGAATCGTTAAAAAAAATGTATCGGTTTTTATCGATTTTTAATCCTTAGAGTTTTTATGTTCTTTGGTGTTTATTTTTATAGTTTTGACCAAGTTCTTTTTTGTTTATGGTACAGTCCACTCTCGCTAACCCGCCACCCCTAGGGACCGCCCTTAGGGTGGCGGGTTAACGTCCCTTATTGGTGTGGCGGATTATCGAAAGTTTTCAATTTATTTACGCAAACAACATCAATATTATAATTTCAATCTAACAAAATAAACGATGAGCTTCTGAGTTGGTAGAAAGCTTCGCCACGGCGTCACTGTGATTGAGAATGACCGGATCGGCAAAGTGATTTTCTGTGTGGCGACAAACAATTTTTATGTCTATGAGGGATCCATGCTCGAACGACACCCAACTGACAGCCATTCTAACTGACAGCCCCCAACTGAGCTATCCCTGACAGCCCCAACTGACAGCTATACCAACTGACAGCCCCCAACTGACAGCTATCCCAACTGACAGCCCCCAACTGACAGCCTTTTTTATATGTTATTTTTGTTATTTTTAGATGTCTGCAATCATGTTAACCTATAATCAGCGAGTCGGAAGCAAGAAGTTGGCCGTGACAGAATGCGAAGAAAACCCGCTTAAGTGCTACACTTGGTCCATCAACGAAAGCAAGCCAGTTCGCAAGGATGGAGTTCAAGTCGTTTACTATGTACGGGTTGCTATGCGATGCGCGTCAATTGGAAGAAGCAAGATGTGCCGCTCGACGACTACCCGCTGCCAATAATGAAAGCCGATGGAGTCAAATGCGTCTGGATTGATGAGGTACCAAGCAACAAGCACTTTTGTCAGCCAAAGAAGCGCAGTGAAGTTAGTTTTATTTGTTTCATCTGCTTTTAGGCATTTGTTTCAGGTTGGTGGACTGGAAGCAAGGCGCAGCATGCTGGCAGAATTGGCTACGGGAACGCGTGAAACTACATCATCGGCCGTCGTGCGCACAGAACAAAAGCTCCTCGTAAAGAATGCTAGAGAGACCACAGGTTAGTCTGATTTATAGATTTTTTTGAGTATATATAATAAATATGTTAAGAATACCAGCAAGAAGCTCGCCAAGTCAGTGTCGCCAACAGAACCGCTCTCTCAAAAGCCTTCAGCCGTGCAAAAAAGAAGAAGTTTCCAGTGCTGGCCGATTTTTCAAGTGTGATGGATGACGAAAACTTTCTGCTGCGCTGCACTGCACGTGGATCCTTTGAACAGCATGAGAAGTATGGTGAAAGGATTCTGATCTTTGGAGGTTAGTCTTTTTCAACTTGTTGTTGTTCAATTTCGTATGTTAGTTTAGATGACAACATGTTGATCTTCTCGTCTCCTCGCCAACTCAACTACATGCGCAGGACCAAGGAAATAGTGGCAGATGGCAATTTTAAGTACTCTCCGGATGGCGCTTATCAGGTCTACAGAATTTTTGGTTTTATCAGAACAATTCATTCAACTCCGCTTGTCACTGTGCTTCTCAAAAGAAAGGATGGAAAAACTTATCGGAGGATGTGGAGAAAAAGTGAGTCTTAATAAATTTTTCTTGTTCCTCTAATCGTTTACATTCCAGTTGCTGCTGAACTTGATGGACATGAACCACTGAAGCTCGAATATGCACACTTTGACAATGAGCCGGCCGTTTACAAAGCTTTCCAACGCCAGTTCCCAGATGTCGAAATCAAAATGTGCTCCTTTCATGTTAAACATGATCTCAACAACGGAGTTTTAATAAAGTAATATTCATTTTTCAGGTGCAGACAAAAGGACTGGCTATTCAATACCGAGACGACACAAATGTGCAGGATGTGATCCGAATGCTTGGAGCTCTTCAGCTGGCACCGAAAGAAGTCTGGAATCACTCACTCATCATGATCGCTCAACAGGTCCGCATGAAATTTGATCTGCTCGGGGATGTGGCTGCCAAACTATTCCAAATAATCGACTACTTCAAGTAAATTTTTATTGTTGAAACGTGTATGGTCAAATGTAATGTTTCAGGACGACATGGCTTTCGCTCAACGACTTTTTCTCGCTTCACGGAATGCAAGGTCAAAGAACAACCAACACTGCGGAATCCTATCACGGCAAGCTCAGGCATTTCTTCCGAGTCGACTCACCGCTAGGAGAATGGATCGTCAACTTTAAAGTACTGTTTATGAATCGTTAATGAGTTCTATTTCTGTTTTCAGCTGCAACACGCCGAGGAAGAGAATGCCAGTGATGTGAACCATAAGCGCCAGCCTCCAAGAAAGCAATCGCAGGATTCAGCGGAACTCTCACTGAAGCACAACAACAATACGCCATCCTTCTGGATCAACAAATCGATGACGAGAACTCTGAAGAACACCTTCCTTCTTGCTACACATTGGCTACTTGATGATACAACAACCGGCCAGCTCAAGTTGTGGACGAAGAAATCGAAGTGGATTCAGCTGCCGAGGACGCGATCAACGATGAAGAAGAAGCTCGAATAGCAGTGAGAACATTGAATTTAGTCTCTACTGAAACTCTATTAATTGTTTGTTTGTTTGCTCATTAATTTGCTCGTTTAAGTTACGTCATTGAATAAAACTGTTTTGTTTTACAAAGTGCACTTAATTTAAGCAAACTGAAAAATGGCTGTCAGTTGGGGGCTGTCAGTTGGGATAGCTGTCAGTTGGGGGCTGTCAGTTGGGATAGCTGTCAGTTGGGGCTGTCAGTTGAAATGGCTGTCAGTTGGGGGCTGTCAGTTGAAATGGCTGTCAGTTGGGATTTTACCCCATGCTCGTGATTGGCGGCTTAATTTAGTCGACATCTTCTTCTTTAATATTAATACTATCACTTTCGACCATCTGACTGTCTTCTGTTGTCACCTCCTTCGCAATTTCCTGAAGATAAAAACAAACCCGTGACCACTTCGTCATCGATGCGCATGTAGTCCTCCCCTACGGCTGTTTTATTTTATCAAAATCTTGAATATGGGCCCAGCCGAGGAGGAGATCATCCACAGCTTCGTCTTATTCTTTTTCCACTAATGCCTCATTGTCAGTTTTGAAGTCGGCATGTCGAAATTGCAAATTTTTGACCTTTTTTTTGAGTTAAATATTAGCATTAATATTAGTGGACAAGACCTGTAAAGGGTGGGAAGATAGAAGGGAATCAATACAAATCAAACAAATGGTGACTAACCTGGGAGTTCTTGCCATCCTTGATGTCTTTCTGTCGATTGAAGAACCAGTCGGGAGTCTTGAACTGAGCCAGATTGAGCATGATGTTCGCCACGGCGGCCGACTCCCTGCACAGAAAGCTTTAGAGTTGAGAAAAGAAAAGAAGTAAGGACCAACCTTGATAGCAGTAAGTGCGTTTGCCCTACGTGATTTCTTCTTCTTGCGATTTACATCAATGTTTGTATTCATCTCTCGATGAATGTGTTGAAACTTCTCAGGCATAATGAGCGACATTTCGATGGCTAAAAGGGGCGAAACTTTTTTTTGTCCCAGATTTCCTCATTTTTGTCCCAGATTTAGTCCCAGATTTACCGCAGGGGTCACCAAGCACTTTCAAAATAGGTCAAAAATTTTTTTTGCTCATAACAGCCTAATATTTTTTCTGTGACGTTTCTATCATGTTTTGAGCATTTTCGCTAAAAATAATTTTTTCGCAAAATTTTTTGCCTTGGGGGACCAAGGTCACATCTCAGGTAACAAACAATTTCGTCCTACCTTGGTCCCCCAAGGCAAAAAATTTTGCGAAAAAAATAATTTTTGGCAAAAATGCTCAAAACACGATAGAAACGTGACAGAAAAAATATTAGGCTGTTATGAGGAAAAAATTTTTTGACCTATTTTGATAGTGCTTGGTGACCCCTGCGGTAAATCTGGTACAAAAATGAGGAAGTCTGGGACAAAAAAAGTGAATCTGGGACAAGTCAAATCTGGGACAGAAAAAAGTGAATCTGGGACAAAAAAAAAGTATTGCCCGGCTAAAAGTAGAAGAGGGTGAATTGCATAGTAAGGCAGTTCTTCCAGAGAAAACAGAGACACAAATACGACACCTAGTTGTCAGTTAAACTGATGACCAGACACCAAAGAGCATAATAATTCTAAGGCCAAAAAATCGATAAAATTTCGATAAAAAAATCGATTAATTTTTTTATCGATTTTTTGAAATAGTTCTCGTTTCGATTTTATCGAAATCGATAAATTTATCGATTTGGTTGGTTTTTTTTAGAGATGCAGACAGGGCCCTGGACCAGGTCCCTGGTCCAGGTCCCTGGTCGGCAAAATTCTTACCCTTGGTTTCAGAGCCCTGGTCAAGGGCCCTGGTCGTCAAAATTCTAAAACCTGGTTTTAACCCTGGTTTTGAACCAGGGCCCTTGCAAAATATTTTTGAAAAAGTATACATAAATAAAATTAAATTGACGCCATGTTTAAAAATATATTTGTCAAAATCTCAAGTTGAGAGTTACACTTGATGAGATTCTCAACCTCAACTCGTCCTCTCTCACTCTCCTCTTTTAACAATGCGTCATTTTATGGGCCCTGGTCAAGGGGCCGTATGAGTTTTCGAGCACAAACCCTGGTTCAAGGGCCCTGGTGCTAACAATGGCGAAACCCCGACCCTGACCCTGGTATTTCATTTTAGTTACAACCCTGGTTCGGGGCCCTGGTGCTAACAATGGCGAAACCCCGACCCTGACCCTGGTATTTTATTTTAGTTACAACCCTGGTTCGGGGCCCTGGTGCTAACAATGGCGAAACCCCGACCCTGACCCTGGTATTTTATTTTAGTTACAACCCTGGTTCGGGGCCCTGGTGCTAACAATGGCGAAACCCCGACCCTGACCCTGGTATTTCATTTTAGTTACAACCCTGGTTCGGGGCCCTGGTGCTAACAATGGCGAAACCCCGACCCTGACCCTGGTATTTCATTTTAGTTACAACCCTGGTTCGGGGCCCTGGTGCTAACAATGGCGAAACCCCGACCCTGACCCTGGTATTTTATTTTAGTTACAACCCTGGTTCGGGGCCCTGGTGCTAACAATGGCGAAACCCCGACCCTGACCCTGGTATTTCATTTTAGTTACAACCCTGGTTCGGGGCCCTGGTGCTAACAATGGCGAAACCCCGACCCTGACCCTGGTATTTCATTTTAGTTACAACCCTGGTTCGGGGCCCTGGTGCTAACAATGGCGAAACCCCGACCCTGACCCTGGTATTTTATTTTAGTTACAACCCTGGTTCGGGGCCCTGGTGCTAACAATGGCGAAACCCCGACCCTGACCCTGGTATTTCATTTTAGTTACAACCCTGGTTCGGGGCCCTGGTGCTAACAATGGCGAAACCCCGACCCTGACCCTGGTATTTCATTTTAGTTACAACCCTGGTTCGGGGCCCTGGTGCTAACAATGGCGAAACCCCGACCCTGACCCTGGTATTTTATTTTAGTTACAACCCTGGTTCGGGGCCCTGGTGCTAACAATGGCGAAACCCCGACCCTGACCCTGGTATTTCATTTTAGTTACAACCCTGGTTCGGGGCCCTGGTGCTAACAATGGCGAAACCCCGACCCTGACCCTGGTATTTTATTTTAGTTACAACCCTGGTTCGGGGCCCTGGTGCTAACAATGGCGAAACCCCGACCCTGACCCTGGTATTTCATTTTAGTTACAACCCTGGTTCGGGGCCCTGGTGCTAACAATGGCGAAACCCCGACCCTGACCCTGGTATTTTATTTTAGTTACAACCCTGGTTCGGGGCCCTGGTTTTGCTAAATCTGCATCTCTAGTTTTTTTGTATAAAATTGCTTTTTTCTCTGAAGACAGACATATCAACAATTTTTTGATGCAATTATAACAGCCAATGTTCGCAAAGTTTCAACAATTACTACTGTCGGTAGAAAGCTTTCGTCTCGGAGACTCTAAAACACAACAATTAATAGAAAATTTCAATTGATTCTCAAAACAGCGACACGGGCAGACGCAAGCCTCAATAAAGTGACACTGAACTTACTGACACCTCTAATTTGAAACTGTTTTTTTTTGAATTTATTAGGCTGAAATTAAGGTAAAAACATGTTTTGAGAATTAAGAAAGCGTTTACAGAAAAAAAAATTGACCGAAATTTAACTTTTGGGCTTGGGGACAGGGTTGCTGGAATACCTAGAAAACCTGTCGTGTCCAGGATTGTTCTAACGCCGGGCAGCCGGCGTAACGCCGACGCCGGGCAGAACCAAAGTAGTGAAAAGAAACAAGGAACATTTTAGTACTTTGATTGTATATGCAGTTAAAATGGACTACATTGGAGTTAGTAGCTGTTGAAAAATATTAACTGAAACTTAATTTTTGAGTAATCCTTTTTCTTCGGGCAAATATACTCTTGCATATATACTAAGAAAAAAGATTACCCTTAATTTTTTAACTTCACCTACCTCTATAAAGTATTTGGGTGGGATGGGTGGTTCACACTTTTTATGAATTATCAAAAAATATGGTCATAAAAGGCTCGAAAATTTCTGTTGCAGGATTTTTTAGATTCGCCTTGATGTCAGCTTTCGTTTAAAAAAAAGAGCGGCGAGAAATTCGCATTTTTAAGAGGGGCGTTGACAAAAGTATACAGGCCATTGTCGAGTTTTCCATATATAGTATTTGGGTCAGGGGGTCCGTGCGTCACACCTTTTTACAGCCACTGGGAGTGGTCCAAATCTTTTCCTGAGAACACTTTCTAAGGTAAATTGGTGTGCCTGAACACGAATCCCGTGTCAGAATTGGGGGTTGACAAAGAAATTTTCAAGTTTTTCCCCAAATTTCGGTTTTTTTCGGACTTTTTTGACTTTGAAGGGGTATAACAGGGTCAAAAAGTGGTCGAAATATTTTGTTGCAGGTTTTTTTAGATCCGCCTCGATGTCAGCTTTCGTTAAAAAAAGAACGTCGAAAATGATGCATTTTAAATAGGGGATCTCCTACTTTGAAGTTTGGTGTCGGATCTAAAAATGACGTATGGTCTTATGTTTGTTGTTGACGAAATGCCACAAATTTGAAATTTAAATTTTTTGTCGTTTCAAGACAAGTCTGCTCAGGGATACGATATAGGCGCCTGCTGTCCCTTGTTTTTTATATAAGAACTTGACATGTAAACGCCGGCGTTTGTTTTGATCGCGGCGTAACGCCTTTTAAACGCCGGCGTTTATCCGGCGTTTAGGCTGGCGTTACGCCGGCGTTAGAACAATCCTGGTCATGTCTGCTGGATTCTGACTGGGTTTTCAAATTTCGCCAGCTTTTTTTCTTTATTGTTGTCCTTCCCGAGGTTTTACAGAAACTTTTTGTTCTAGGGGCCTTTCCTTAAAGGTGTCACTGTATCAAGACTCTACTATACTGAAATCTCACCGGAATATGTCGATCAAATTGGCGATTACATCAAACAGAGTTGTCCAAGCCAGACGTATTTCGTCACTCATTCTCGTATTTTCAGCCACCACTTCTAACAAGGGATGTAGCATGTGCTAAACAATGGATACATAGATGTTTGGTCTTCTGCAAAAAATATACCAAAAAGGTCACTAGGGATATGCTGGTAATTAGAGATGCAGACAGGGCCCTGGTCCAGGGCCCTGGTCGGCAAAATTCTTACCCTTGGTTTCAGAGCCCTGGTCAAGGGCCCTGGTCGTCAAAATTCTAAACCCTGGTTTTAACCCTGGTTTTGAACCAGGGCCCTTGCAAAATATTTTTGAAAAAGTATACATAAATAAAATTAAATTAAAATTAAAAATATATTTGTCAAAATCTCAAGTTGAGAGTTACACTTGATGAGATTCTCAACCTCAACTCGTCCTCTCTCACTCTCCTCTTTTAATAATGCGTCATTTTCTGAGCCCTGGTCAAGGGGCCATATGAGTTTTCGAGCACAAACCCTGGTTCAAGGGCCCTGGTGCTAACAATGGCGAAACCCCGACCCTGACCCTGGTATTTTATTTTAGTTACAACCCTGGTTCGGGGCCCTGGTTTTGCTAAATCTGCATCTCTACTGGTAATCCCCCTAATGAACTCAAACTTATTTGAATTTTTCTTGTTGAAAATAAAACTGAAAATGTGAATTAGTTAAAAAAAATCCGTTACAGCCAACTTCGCATTAAAAAATATCGAAGGACAGTCAGTTAGAAACGGGTTTTGTTAAATACCTTTTTATAAGAAACGCTTTTTTGATGCCTCTTATTTGCGAAAATTGCTTTAGGAATCCCGACGCTACTGGAATATACCCCTCCGCCAAATCAAGTTTTTTGGGAGTGTCCAATAACCATTTTTAAGTAGTAATTTTGGTATAAAAGGACCTAAACAGTAATTTTAAAGGGATGCTGGGCAGTATAGGGAGGGCAAGGGAATAGTAGGGGCCACTTTTTGGTCAATTTTTTTTTAGAGGTTAGGCTGTCTTACCATCTTTTTCAACGTGGGCCGTGGCAAAAAGAGACTCTGAATGTATTTTATGATCAAGAGTACTTCTCGGAATCATGTCTAAGGTAAGTGAGTGCGCGCATCTCTAACTCTCGAAGGGGGCGCACGGGGCTTGGTTGCTTGGGGTTGAGATGCGCACACCCACGTACCTCAGACACAAATCACTCGAAAGTGACTCTGGATGCATGAAAGAGCATGCATACCAGAGTTCATTTATGCGGTAGGCCCCAGTATTCAAAACTATGTTAAACATCTTCACTTTTTAATGGCAGTGGACCCTCTAAAATGGCCCTAGAGTGGCCCTCTAAAGTGGCCCATATTTTGTTTATATTCCATTTGGTCCTATTTTTCGGGGAGGGGAGGGAGGGGGAGCAGGGTATATTCCAGTAGCGCCAAATTTTATTACAATTAGAGGGTTGGGTTGACTAAGTGACCGAATATAATTCTAGTCTATACCATGATATGCGACTTGTGGATGTTTCGTTTGACATGAGTGTAGGCAATTTTCCTGAGTGCTTTGCTCAATAAAGCGTCATCATCCATGGAATTGATGATGAAGCGCAAGCCGCCCATGTAGATTATGACATGTTGGTTTAATTCTTTAGCGTTCATCAGTGAACTGTCAGGCACTTGCTTGAATGTCGGCCATATGTTCTTGTAGTGTGGGTAGTCAGAAAATAGCCTATAAAAACCAATTTGATTTGATTGGCTATTTATTTGTTGGTTTTTAAAGTAATACATCGTGTTTACCGTATACCGTAAGGGGATAGGCCAGTTCGCGATGGTTTTTTCAAATTATTATTTTTCCATATTTTGTCTTCAAAATTATCCTTCTTAATTCAACAAACCAGAGTTCTGCTGGATGCTCCATCCACTAATAAAACCAGGTGGTCGTCCACTTGGTTCGAAATTTTTCCTTTCGTTTTTCAGCTTCCAAAACTTGTTTTTGTACTAATTCGAGCACTTGATTTTAGAAAGCCTTATTGTGCTTTACCAACACAAAACTCCCCCAACAAACAACAAAATATACGGAATATTTAGTTACTCCGACAGCCTTGGGTGGTGGTGCAGCTCTCAATCCTCAAGTCGACATCAATGCCTTTGATCTCTCAGCAAACAGGGCTCTTCAATTGGTCTCTTCTCTCTCAGCTCGGATGGAAATGTTCGTATACAACCCGATGGAAGATCACATGTTCGACAAGTGGTATGTTTGCTACTCAGTCCTCATTGAAAAGGATGGTGCCTCGCTCCCGGATGAATCAAAGGTCAGATTTTTAATTGGAAAACTATCCGAGTGTTTTTTACTTTCATGCAAAAGACAAAGAAAAAAATTTGCGGCCAAAAAGAGTAATTAGCGGCGGCTGTATGTCAAAACGGGCAGGAGAAGTGTGGGGAAATTCAAATTATATTTGCCGATGTCGCATCTTCAGCTCAGATGCGAGCGAATCGCCTGTTTCTGCCCTGAGATGGCATTTTTATGGCCCATTGGGCTTCTTGACCTGCTTGTATGCCGAAAAACGGCTATTTTTACCCCATTTTTCCTAAATTTTCTGCCGATCAGTCTAATTTTTGTAAGTCTTCTAGATTTTATTGTAATGTTGTTTTTTCTCGGCCAAAGAACGCTGTTTTGCAGCGTTCTCGGCCAACCACTTTCACAGGAAGCAGCATTAGCTGTTTCCCTTCTTTTTTTCTTCATTATGCCGCTTCAACAACAAACACTTCCTTGTTCTGCTTGGTGATAAAGGAGGCGCGACAACAAAAATAGACTAGACTTCTTCAGTTGCTTAAAGGTAGGTATTTACGTTGTCATTGCTCGACTCAAGTTTCTGGAATTTAGCAAGATTTTCCAAATATTTCAATCACTCCAAAATGTCATATGTTGTGCTGCCATGTCAAGGAATTCATGAAGCTGCACTATTTCTGGGGAATGCTGTCGGATCAGTCTATCGAGTCACTGCATCGGATGGCGAACGGAGATGAACGAAGGTTCTCATCACTAGGAAGTAGAGAAAACATCTTACAGAAAATTATTGAAGAATCTTACGTAAGAAATGTTGTTTTTGATTTTGATGCAGAAATTGTTAACGATGTCTGATAAAATGGTTGCTAAAATTGGTTCTGATTTTGAAAAGAAGTGAAGAAAACATATCCATGTCTTCAAAAATACGTAAAAAAAAATTATAGCGACAGAAAATCGCTTTTAAATTTCTTGGCGTTTTGTTTATTTTAAAGTAATTATGATTTTGAATTTGGGGTTGGGGTGGGGGGTTTATATGTGGGGACAGAGTGCGAGTGAAAGGGCTTCATTGATGACTTACAACTTTTTTGACTCGTTAGCTTAACATATGATAGTTAAAAGATCATGCTCACGGTGGTCTGGTGGTTCTCCGCCAATTCAAAAAATTTTCCTAATAATTGATCTTTTGTTCGGATTTTTAAACTCGATTCCAGACAAAACTACACCTAAAATCAAATTCTAGGCTTTGTTTCGTTAGCAACAAAGTTAAAAAATCCGTACAGAAATCCAACGATTAGGAAAAAAGTTGGGACAAAAAAGTAGGGGACCACCAGACCACCGTGAGCATGGTCCTTTAACTGTATTAAAATTCACCTGAGCATTATAGTCATTCCGTGCTTCAATATGTTAGGCTCCATGACTGTGCGGAAAGTGTCCTGAATACTATCCCTCTGCTCTCTGGTCAGTCTTTCTACTTCGGCGTGCATTTTTCTGGCTGAAAAACACCAAAGAATGAGTCAAACCTTTTTTTCTGCGATGAAAACACTTTTTTGCCGCAAAAATACTTTTTTTCTGCCACAGCACCTATTTTATTTTGCCGCAAAAGTAGTTTTTCAGCAAGAAAAGTTTGGACAATACTTTTTTTAGCGCAAATTTTTGTTTTGCCTGTTTCTCTTTAAAAAATTTTTATTTATTTTTTTTCAAGCAGGGCTACCTAGTGGTGTCAAAACCTTGGTAAAAATTAGAGATGATGGCTTGACCTTTTCGGGACGGGACGGGTCAGAATTCAAATTTAAAAATTTCGGGACGGGACAGGTGCCAAAAATTTCCGGCAGGATTCCGGACGGACGATTCTCTAAAATTAACGGGACGGGACGGAATTGTCCCGTCCCGTCCCGTCATCATCTCTAGTAAAAATATATTTTTTTTGAAAGAAATAGGCAAAACAAGAATTTGCGGCGAAAAAAAGGTTTTTTTGTGAAAAAGATGTCTTTTCCGGCAAAAAAAAAGGGTTGCCCAAAGAATGTATCCAGCAAATAACTTTTTAAAACGCGAAAAAGGCATGGTTGTCAGCTAATCCACCTAACTTTGTAGTTATAGTCAATTTTTTTTTACCGAAAATGTAGCCTGTCCTGCGGTAAGTGAGTACTTTTTTGGGTTTTGTTTAACGATAAACAACCTACTAAATGTGTTGTCCTCCTCCATGTCCAGACTAAAATTTTTGCAGCAGTCGCCAATTGCTGCTGGAGGTGCCGTCCGTTTTCCAGGCAGCCCCAGCACTGGGGTAACAACTGGTTGGGGATCAGCAGAGCATAGCAGACTCTCCTTATTTACGCTCAGCGGCTGTTGGATCGCTTGCAAATCTGAGTGAGCATTGTTTGAATGGTGGTCTTCAATATCCAGGTATTCCAAAGAATACCTCCAGTGACCCCCTCCTTGCAGCCGACTCAACTCTCGGTACATTCTTCACTGGACCAAATAATATATTCAAGTGATTTACTACAGCTTGTAGAAAACTAAATGGCAAGAGAGTAATTCTATCAATAAATAGCTGTAAAATTCAACTTGGTGCGTTTTAATGGATGCTCATTAATGGATGCGATGCACGCTAGCTGGTTGGTTGGATTAAGAAAATTGCAGGCACTTTTCTTATAAAAGCGTGGGTCTCGCCAAAAATATTTATTTAGATGGTAGCGATAAATGCTGGTAATCAACCATAATGAAAAAACAAAAACTGCCAATGGCTAAGAGCTTTTTCCAGGAAGTAAAGACACTTTTTAGTTCCCTCCATTATCTGATTTTTTTTTAAAGTGAGCCAAAGTGTCTGCAAAAAATTATGACCGAATCTTCGGTGCATAGTTTCCCAAATATCCCAATTTTGGGTTTATGGTATTCTACCCCGTTTTGGTCACTGGAGCTTGGCAAAAAGAGCCTCTATATGAATTTCGTGATCAAGAATACTTTTCGAAATTATGTCTATGGTAAGTGAGTGCGCGCATCTCTAACCCAGCAAAGGTCGCGAAAAATCAAAAGATTATTCCTTAAAGTATTTTGACGTAAAACTCATTTTCTTCTAAGCCAACCCAAAATTCTGACACTGGATTCCTGCTCAGCATGGTCGATTGCGTAAAAAAGTGCTCTTTAAGTAAAGGACTCCCTTCACATTCCCTACACGTTGGTAAGAAAATTTGTAGAAAACAAGTTGAAACAACAACAAGTTTAAAAATTCTTTGAGACAAACAAATTTTTTAGATTTGACGGGATAAATTACTAATTTGACGGGATTTTTGAACCTTTTGACCGTGAAAAATAACCACGGCAAATTTTTCCGAAAATTTATATATTTTTGTCTTGAGCGGAATTCAAAATTTGAAAAGGAGTTCTTTATTAAAGGAGCATGCCCGTGCGTTACACGGTGAAATTTGAATTTCCAAAAGGCGGGGACCACTTTAATGCGTGAGACCAAAATAATTCAAATTCAAATTTTGGTGCATAGACGTTTCCCGAATTTGAAACTTTTTTCATTTTCGGGAAACGTTTCCCGAATTTGAAACTTTTTTCATTTTCGGGAAACGTTTCCCGAATTTGAAACTTTTTTCATTTTCGGGAAACGTTTCCCGAATTTGAAACTTTTTCTATAGGTAGTCCCCAAACCATGCATTTGTAGTGTATTGAAGACAATTTTCAGCGCTGAATCCGTTTTCAAGGTCCGTTTTTATGTAACCAGTGAGGATTATACATTCTCGGGCTAACATTTTTCCCTCAAATCAGTCCTTAATCACCCCATGGTCTTTATCTATTCTAAATATTCCTGATTTATCTTTTATAGTCTTAGTCCATCCTCAATGCTCTTGATACTCTCCAATGGTCTCGCTCTATTTTTACTAGTGAGCTACTGAGCTACCTCTAATGGTACTATTTTATTCTCAGTGGTCCTGATCCACACACTCGACAGTTTCAATGTTTTTTTATATTCAGTCATCTCAGTATACAGATGTGATGTTCTTATGACTATTTTCTACCCACATTTAGTTACTGGATTCGTAGCAAATACGAGAAAAATAAGAGTTAGGCTAATTTGACCATATCTCGTAATTATACCACTTTAATTGCATTGCATTCTAAAATCACCATCTCTAGCCTAACAACCGTTAACTTTTTGATGCTTCAGTTTATAAAGATAAAAAGTTAAACTAAATTTTATTCTTGTAAGCGCGAAAAAAAACATGTAACCAGAGTGCGAGAATAACAGGTGAAAACAAAAGTATTTTTATAACAAGTTTCCGTCAGAGATTTCACTAGTCATTCTTGAGCGGAATTCATTGGCTTTTTCTGAATCAAGATGCAACTTCTGCAAAAGCGCACGAAAATACTCCACACTCAATAGAGTTTTCTACTTGGGAATGCTCTACACGAACAGAAAGTTTTCAAAAAACTGATGCAAAAGTTTATCTTGGCACATGTTTTAGTCCACGTAAAGTCCGTCAGCCCCGTAAATCTTCTTTCAGCTGCAAATTCTTTCAAGAATGTCCTAAAACAATTTATATAAATATTGCAGACTTATATGGCAGCTAACTCGACTAAATCAGATGCTTGATGTCATTGCCATGAAGGGAATCATAATATATGAGGCTTAACTTGGTCATCTCAACAACCTAAAAAATCACAACAATTCTTAAATTATCTTACCGAAAAAACCTTACCACGAGAGACCAATGACCTGGAGAGTGAATTGGAAGAAGAAGCATGTCATAGAAGAAGAGACGAACGTTCTTCCACATCTTTTGCTGGAGTATGAGCGTTGGACCTTTTTTCAATAGCTGCGGGTAAAACAGAGAATCGAATGAAACCTAAAAAGCACACTCACTGAAAATGATGATAGGACACAAAACCTTTGGCATATCCAAGTTTGCAAAACTACGCTTGGCAATGAACTGGAAATAGTAGCTGATCAATTCTCCATTTAACCACTGTCCAGGCTGTAATCGCTTGATGTCTCTTTTTTTCAAGACGATTGACTCGCGGCTGATACTTTAAGCATCTTTTTGGCTTCTGAGGAATGGGTTCTGCTGATGCACGCTTCTTGTTTTTTGCCGCCCTCTCTGCTTTTTTCGTTCTGAGCCCAGTTACGTTGACATCTGGCACAAGCTTGGATGCTTCTGTCAAAAATTTGCGGCAGCAGAATTTTGTCTTGAAGAATCTAAAAAACTTGTTTGTCAGTATTAAAAAATTGTTTCAGGAGAGTCTTACATAAATTCCCCGCCGTCCATCTCCACATCAAGCTTGCACACATGCTTTCCTATCGCTTGACAATGAATTGGTGATTGTAGCTAACGAGAATCTTCTCGGCGACATCCTTCAGCTGAAGCTTGCGATGGCAAACTTGATCTAGCATTTCCAACACATCCTGATTTCTCCACGAAAAGAGTTGTTTGCCGCTTGACATCTGATTAACTTAAAAATCAAGTATGTCAAAATGAAAAAACCCGTTCAAACTGCTGGGTCACAACTGATCTGTAAAAATATCGAGCTGTTATCTGCTAGAAAACCATAAAGAATGGCATTAGAAATCCAATCTTAGTTAAAAATTTGCTACAGAATTGATACTTTGAGATAGCAAAATGTACAAAAAGTTTCAAATTCGGGAAACGTTTTCCGAAAATGAAAAAAGTTTCAAATTCGGGAAACGTTTCCCGAAAATGAAAAAAGTTTCAAATTCGGGAAACGTTTCCCGAAAATGAAAAAAGTTTCAAATTCGGGAAACGTCTATACCCCCAAATTTTTATTCTCATTGTTTGATAATCAATATTAATTGATAATCAATAGACGTGTGCTGCGCAATTGTTTTGAAAATTTTATTATTTTAGCTACATAGCTACTTCAGTGCCAACCTGGTTCATTTTTACGATGTTCGATTTTAGCTAAAGAAATGGTGCAACGCGTGACTTATCGCCGGCGGCTGTGCTACAAAACGAAGTCGAATAAAACCAAGATTTCGAAGACGCCCGCAGGAAGAAATGTGGTGCTCTATCGCAATAAGATCAGCAAGGTTCATAACTGTGGCCATGTAAAGACCATGTAAACCATACCAACCATGTAAAGAAGCGCATGGTGAGCTGGTATATGCCGTGTGCTATCTGTCTACTTTTTGTCTGGTTCTGTGGATCTGGTGATGGCACTGCCGCAATCCTTCTGCCTGAGTTTCTTATTCTCGCTCCGTGGAAGTGTCTTTTGTGGGCAATCGTCTGTTACATTTATTACGAGTCGTCAATAATCTTATACGAATCTTTATTAGTTGTTATGCCTTTATTGTTTTACTGTTTTGGTCCTGATAAAAACTTTACCTTTTGCAAGTTTTCATAGTTTTCAGTCCACTTTTTGTTAAACTCTCCTCGATTTTAAAAGTTTTTATTTTCGGTATTTTCATGTGCTCATGCAACCATTTATTCTTCTAACCACCGTAACAACTTCTAATCACTGTAACAATTGATCTTCCTATATATATTCATCAAAGTCATGTCCGTCAAGATCACTCCACAATTTCACTCCACGTCAAGATCACTCCACACTCCTCGTTGATAATTATTTCGGCAGTTTCATCCAAAGGCATTCCATCACATATCATGTCCTCTTCCCATACATCTTGTAGTTGATCTTGAAATTTCTCACAATGACCAATGGAGACTCGTAAGGCAGTATTTTAGCTCCTATTCTTACAGATTGGATTCTATTTCGGGCTTCCGTAATATGATCAATTTTCCAGAAGTGAGAAAAACACACTTAAGGACGACTATCGACTTCGATGCGGCTGCAACCGGAAATTACTTATTGAAATGCGGACTCTGCTACCACTGCCTGTTTTTTACGGCACACCAGACATACCATGATTTGAGCCGCAAAGCAATACGAACGGATATTCTAATAGTAAAAAAGTTAGGACGGACAGGGAACACACAGACTTGACACGCTGAAAATCCCATTTATCCCTCGGGTGTACACAACAATTTGTCAAAATTTGCAAGGAAATCACCTAGCACACGTCTGATATACGACAGCAAATACGATAAAATGAAAATTTGAATTATTTTGGTCTCACGCATTAAAGTGGTCCCCGCCTTTTGGAAATTCAAATTTCACCGTGTAACGCACGGGCATGCTCCTTTAAAAAAGCACTTTTGCAAGCAAATCGACCATGCTGAACACGAATTCAAATCTCGAATTTTTCGAATTTTAAATATTTATTGTCTTGAGCGGAATTTGAAATTTGACACCAAGTTGTAAGGTTTAAGAGTAGTTTTATAAGCAAATCAATCACGCTGAACACGAATTAGCTGTTAAAAAGAATTAGCTGTTCAAAACCCAACATCCTTTTGTCGTCAATAAAGCTGTCATACTGTATTCTTGCAATATTGGATGACACCACATTCAAGAAAGGATGAAAAAACAGAATGAGAATTTCTTGAAGAGACTTTTTTTCTCGCGAAGCAAGCATTTCTGAGATAACTTTTTTTAAAGATTTCTTTTTCAAATATGAATTTTGCGAGATAGAGTATTTTCTTAATATTATTTGTGCGAGTCTTAATATGAATTGCATCATTGTGCTTCTTTGATGTCATCTGAGCCAAGAAATAAGTCAGCCACATAAATGCTAATTGTCAGCTTTTTCGTCAGTGGAGAGTACCGAACAAACACTCTCACTACACGGATTTTTACATATTTAAGTGTCAACAGAATTTAAAAAAAGGACATCACTGTCTCTTCTGTTTTAAAATAAGCATAAATGTTTTTTCTGCTCTTTCTGATGAGTTCTAATTTAGTGGTAATCAGTCTTTAAATGACTTGTAAAAATAGACTTTTACCTGCACAAAACTTTCGAAAAAGTGTGAATTAAAATGTCGCTTCCGAATTTCATACCACCGGCAGTGTACATACAAAAAATGATTAGCATGAAATTCTGAGTCCATCCGTACAAAGTGGCCGTTCGAGTATCGGAGTGTTAAAAAAAGGCAGAGTTGCAATAAAACTAGCTTTTTTCAATAAAGTCGGAACTCCTTTTATTGATAACGTCCCTTACAAAGAAAGTTCATTCAGAATGATACGTACTAGCCATGGTTTAATTAGCTGAATTTTAGGTACCTGATTCAGAGCTGTCCCTTAGGCGCAGAGTTGACTATACAAAAGAAGAAGTAGACATGTAGACACTTCTAACATTTTTATTAGTGAAAAATTATTGGTTCTTATGCAGGGATCGTATATCAAAATTTCAAAAAAAAGGACATTTGGTCAAAAAAAGGACATTTTGATTGACATTTTTGAAGGAAAAAGGTCATTTTATCCAGTGCTTATCAGGGGTGGGCAAAAGATCAGATCAGATCGATCAGATCAGATCGATCAGATCGATCAGATCAGATCAGATCAGATCAGATCGAGATCAGATCAGATCGCCAAAGATCAGATCAGATCAGATCAGATCGATCTGATCTGATCTGATTTATTATGTCATCCAAATGTTTTGTCTCGAAAAGATTCCTATTAGTTTGAAAGTTCGATCCGGTTTGAATTTCAAACTAACAGGAATCTTTCGAAATTTGGATGACATGCATCAGATCGATCGATCTGATCTGATCTTTAGCGATCTGATCTGATCTGATCTCGATCTGATCTGATCTGATCTGATCTTTGGCGATCTGATCTGATCTGATCTCGATCTGATCTGATCTGATCTGATCTTTGGCGATCTGATCTGATCTCGATCTGATCTGATCTTTGGCGATCTGATCTGATCTGATCTCGATCTGATCTGATCTGATCTTTGGCGATCTGATCTGATCTGATCTCGATCTGATCTGATCTTTGCCCACCCCTAGTGCTTATTGCCATTTCGAAGCGAAAAAAAGAGATTTTGACTAAAATTTCAAAAATAAAAAAGATTTGGGGTCCCGAAAAAGGGCAAATCTTTTTAAAAAGGACATATACGTGCCCTGTTCTTATGCATTATCGGGACTACCTGGTTTTACTGTCATTTATGCTAAAGACATTTCCGAGCTCTATCCTCCAAATTTGCCTTTCAGTATCGCTCGTTAATAATGCTTGTGAATAAAAGACGATAACCATAAGAATATTAAAATTAATGTTTTCAATATCGTGGGACGCATAAATGACAGTGAAACCAGGTAGTCCCGCTAATGCATAAGAACCAAATTATTTAGGCTGTGTATGGTGGTAAGTATTTGTGTTTGAGTCACCACTATTTTAAAATTTAATTTTTAGATGAAGACATGCTGATATTCTCTTCCATTCGCCAGCTGAATCTCTTGAATAACTGCAATCACATAATCTGCGATGGGACGTTTAAGTATGCACTAAGAGGCACTTAGCATATTTATCGCGTGTTTGGACCTATCCGAGGAACTCATTCAACGCCTTTAGTGACGATTTTGCTCAAGAAGAAAAACAAAGACATCTACAAAAAGATGGGGCAGAAAAGTAAACCTTTTATGTTCAGGATTGTGGTTCATTTTACAATTTTCAGTCAAACGGGCGCTGTCAATTTTTGGTTTCGATGGCGAATCAGCCAACGCTAGCTTTTATGCTTAGGCTCTGAACAAATTCCCATATTGCAGGAATACTTGGTTGTCACTTGGGAAAATCTTTTGCCTCTTCGCCTACTCCGGTTTAAGAACTACGAACCGTGCCAAAAGCTACCACAGCAAGCAGCGATTCCACTTTTTTATGAATTCTAAACTTGGGCACTGGATTATGGTATTTAAACAGGTAGCTTTTCAGATATTTTAAAAAGATGACCTTCCATTTGGCTTTAGCTGACGCACTCGGAAGAGTTGTTTTTGAAGGCCGGCAGCCACCAAGAAGACAGAGAACAGATTACACGGAAATTACTGAAAGCTTGGCCGATGAGAAGGTATTTTTTTAAAAGATTGCTGACGTCTCTTACTTAGTTTTAGGACAAACTACTCCGATTCCTCTCGTCAAATAATGGAATGTTCGGTGGTGAGCCATACGTCCGCAAGTTATCCAAGTATCTAGGCATCAACGATGGGCATCAACGCTTTAGATTACAGGTGCATTTGTAGTCAAATATCTGAGTTTTCACCAACTCCACAAATCACCAACTTTAACGGCGGCTAGTGTTAACGCTTGCTTGGCCCACAATCAGCTCGAAGAGTCTCGGAATGCAGTCTTTCTTGGACCCAACTCTGGTCAATGTCTGTCCAAGCATCTTGCTCAATCTGTGATCATCGTCTTTACTTTTTTCGGTGTCGCATGTCCCGTTAAGGTGTAAAAAAAATTTTTGTAGGTTAGAAGTAACGGTGCTTATACGGTCCCCATATCGGAATTTTTTCGAAAACAGGTTTTAACCATTTCTAAGCAATTCTTACACGCTAAAACCGATAAAAACGTTGTTTCCGACCTCTTTCCATCAAAAATTTTGACTTTTTTAGATTTTCTACCTGCATGCCTTCGGCAGGCAACCTACTTCAACAGGAAGCCCCTTTGGGGGTACATAGTCCGGCCAAGGGCTGACCCTTTATACCAAATATATATCTTCAAAATATATATCTATATCTCTTGAAAAAAGAGCTGCCTGCTTGCAATGGAGAGGGGTATAAAAATGATTAAAATTAACATTGCAAGGCTGGGGAAAATACTACATTGCTGCTACTATTGTGAAATTTTGTTCTTTTGTTAGGGCTTGGAATAATATGCAAATAATTTAACTGCCGCTGAATTTTTTATAAGCATTTTTACATTTATATTTTCAGTGGTTTATTATTGGTTAAATTTTCTTGGGCACTATTCTTGTTGGTACCCCCCCAAATCATAGGATTTTTTTTCAAAATTTTTTAAGCTATTTTTTGAATTTTTTTGAACTGAAAACCATTGAGCCATTTCCACTGCAACTGCCCGTTTTTTCATTCCCATCAGAATCTTTTTTTCCTGGACACTGTCTAGTTGTAAAAAGCAAATTCTTAGATTGAAGCCATTTGATAAATTGGTCATCAGAAAAAGCCAAAACTTCGTAAAGACGCTTCGTATTGAATCCTTTTAACTCGTCCATGCTAAATTAACCACACCATTGTTCAATAAAAAGCATTAAAAATGATTGAAATGAAATTTTGAAAAAAAATCCTATGATTTGGGGGGGTACCAACAAGAATAGTGCCTTTCCTTGATATATTTCTTGATATATAAAGGGTCAGCCCTTGGCCCGGACCATGTACCCCCAAAGGGGCTTCTATTGAGTAGGTTGCCTGCCGAAGGCAGGCAGGTAAAAATCTAAAAAGTCAAAATTTTTGATGGAAAGTGGTCGGAAACAACGTTTTTATCGGTTTTAGCGTGTAAGAATTGCTTAGAAATGGTTAAAACCTGTTTTTGAAAAAATTCCGATATGGGGGGGGGGAACCGTATAAGTACCGAAGTAACTAAAATATTAAAAATTTTGCTACTTTATGCAAAAGATGGCAACTTTGCTAGGTAGGTTTCGACTTTTGCGCTAATCCAGCAGCTCTGCCAGTCGGTCATTTTAAAAATTAAAAAAAGCGTTTCAAACCATTTTATTTAAAACATAACAACAGCTATAACTTTTTTTATGTATATAAAAAACTATCAAGATGACTGATTATTAGAAGCCAATAACAGCGCCTCCTCCTTCAACTTTGCTTTGTACTCTGCAGACTCCTTGTTAAGCATTACATCAATCAGCTTGCCGTCAACTGAATGAGGACCAGCAGCCACGGCTTTGGAAGCCTGAACACACCAGCGGTTAATGATTGGCTGTGTCATAAAAACGTTAAGATTTTTTTCAAATGAAATTTTCGTGGCATCGTGTTTTTTCTAAACTTTTTTGACAAAATTTTAAAAAGTTGATCTTACATTTTGTAGACAAGGGGCGGTATTAATAATCGATTTACCCTTACCTCTACCCTTACCTCTACCCTTACCTCTACCCTTACCTCTACCCTTACCTCTACCCTTACCTCTACCCTTACCTCTACCCTTACCTCTACCTTACCTCTACCCTTACCTCTACCCTTACCTCTACCCTTACCTCTACCCTTACCTCTACCCTTACCTCTACCCTTACCTCTAAAGGTAGAGGTAGGGGTAAAAGGTAGAGGTAAGGGTAATCTTTATTAATACCGGCCAAGATTGATAGCAGCAAGAAAGGTCAATTTTCAAAAACTTGTTAAAAATTTATAGAAAAACACAATGCCACCAAAATTTCGTTGAAAAAACCGACCTATTTATGACACAATTCTATAATTAAAAATAACGGGGCTAAACAGACCTCATTGATATTGGAATAGTTAACATAGCCATATCTGCTAGATTCGCCGGTTTTCTTGTCAATCTTCACTCGACAACTGATCACATAGCCAAATTTAGAGAAGGTATTATAGAGCGCGTCATCAGTGGTTTCAGGCAATAGCCCACCCACGAATACAGTTGATTCCAACCCACTTCTATTTTTTGCGGAGCACTCGATTACTCTGCCAGCATACACATGTGGGCGTGCTAGCAATGCGCTTTTTAACTGAAAATTTGAGTTTCATGGATGTGAATTTTAGAGACTTCAGGGACATGCCCGTTGCCAATGGGAATATTTTTTACTGTAGCAAAAAACTTTCCCAGTCCATTGCTGCTCTACCATTGAGCTAGTGCTGTGTTTTTCATTGGCGTGCGGGTTTTTTCTAATTTTTGTATGATGCGGAAATCAATTTTTTGTTGCTTTTTTACCAAAAAAAATTCTTTCTTAAACACAAAATAGACTTTTTAGCGTTTTTGACGTTTTAAAAATTTCAAAGACACCGAAAAATGAAAAAAAAAAGTTTTAATTTCTTCTTCTTGTATTAAATTTAGAAAACGCTTTCCTACTGGCTCTTTCACGGACTCTGACTTAGACTTTGACTTAAACTTAGGGGTGTTCATGTAGCCAAGATAGTCAAAGTCTAAGTCAAAGGTGTTCACGGACTCTGACTTAGACTTTGACTTAGACTTAGACTAAGAAATCAGTAGAAATGACTTTCTTTTACTACACTCTGCTGTCCACAATACATACATTTTTTTTTATTAAATATCTCAGTTCAAATCATTTCAGCTGTTAGAATTTACCAAGGGTATTAGGGCAATTCCATTTCTCCCAGAAAACATCCGCAATATCCTCCCAATCTTTGGCTCTCGTGGGAATTTTTAAATGGTGCAGAGATAGGGCTCTGATGGCAACACAGACTTCAGTTGATACTCCCAGGCGAAATGAAAAGGCTAAATGCTGGTAGCTGGCTCCAGTTGCTAGGTATCGCAAGGTCAAAACAAGGCGGTACTCAACCGAAATTGTTGTTGTCCTGGAAACCTTGTGGAATTTATCTTGGATCAGCCCATAAAGCAGATAAAATGTTGGTAAGCTCATCCTTGTGTACTGATGGAATCGCTGATTGTCCAATTTGAGCTGTTCAAACAACAAAAATTCGCTTTGTTGCATTCGAACTTGGTTGACTGGATGGACCCCCCAGCGTCTTTTGCGACGCAGCAACAGCAAACAGATAAGAATCACATTGGTAGCGTAGATTTCCAGGAAGAAATGATTTGAACTGAGATATTTAATTAAAAAAATGTATGTATTGTGGACAGCAGAGTGTAGTAAAAGAAAGTCATTTCTACTGATTTCTTAGTCTAAGTCTAAGTCTCAGTCCATGAACACCTTTGACTTAGACTTTGACTTAGACTAAGGGGTGTTCATGTAGCCAAAATAGTCAAAGTCTAAGTCAGAGTCCGTGAAAGAGCCATACCTCTTTTCTGAATTTATATGGTACCTGCCTTTTTCGAAATAAAAATTACTTCCATTAGCAAAGGCATAACCTGTGAAAAACTCACCCCTATTTTTTCGCTAAAAGTCACCCAACCGTAGTTACAAACTTCATTTGTCTCCTTGTCTCGTGGAATATCGCAGCGACTAACTGGACCGAATGCTTCGAAATATTCCTTGAGAGACTGTTCGTCTGCGTTTTCAGGCAGGTTGGAAACGAATATAGGGAATTCACGACATGGGCAATTTAACCTGATTTCTTTGCCATCAATCACGTGCACCGACGTACTCAGTGCTTTTTCCATCTAAAAATATAAGTTAAAGTTATTTTTATGATGTTTATATTGAGCAGTGGTCAAACTTCGACCTATGAAGAGAAGTATTTTTTTTGCGAAGCCGTCTTGCTAAAGACAGGGCTCGGAACTTAAAATTATAAAATAAAGGACATTCTTGTCGCATAAAGAACATTTAGAAGTGCCATTTCCGCCAGTGCTTATTGATTTTTAAAGGACCCTGTTTCTTCCTTATCATGAAAATTTCAAAGATTTGAATGCGCTAGGCACGATAGGCATAAAAAAATTGGGGTCGGAAATCGAGGAAACAAAATGTGGTTCAAAACTACAAAAAACCGCTTTTAAACTATTTCACCATTTGGCTCCAAACACTTGTGAGGTCATTTTTAGAAGCTGACAAGCGTTGTCATCACCTTAATTAATCAAATGTTTTGTTGAATTTCAATCGTCACGAAAACATCTTATCACCATGTTGCAGTGCAACTAAACAGCTACAAAATGCATGTTAAAATTTTTTTTTGAAAATCTGTGTGTTGAGATATGGCCTTCTGAAAAAATCAATTTCTTAAAGGACCCTGTCTCTTCCTTATCATGAAAATTTCAAAGATTTGAATGCGCGCGCGACCACACGCATTTTGTCAATGATATTTTCGAATCGTTTTTTGATTGCTTTTATTGTTTAGAAAATAAATTTGTAAATTTGTTCAAAGCTTAGAACCATTGACTAGTCGAGCCCAACGTTGCTTGACAATGCCAGATCGGACAAGTAATGCGACTTCCACTGCTCCACATTTGTCACTGTCATAGTGAGACTTATATCAATCACAATATAGCGTTTAAAATTCAAAATGAAAACAAAAAATTTGATTCGAAAACATTATTGACAAAATCTATGTGGTCCCGCGTGCATTCAAACATTTGAAATTGCCATGATAAGGAAGAGACAGGGTCCTTTAAGCACCACTTTCGACATAAATCTTAAAAATTCTGAAAATTTGGAATCTCAGATAAAGAAAAAATCTTTAAATAAAGGACGTTTCCGCCGTTCGAGGACCGTCTAATTTTAAACCGATTTATTTTCGTGGATATCTAAAGGTAGATATCTAGCTAAACAATTTTTTTTCAAAACTGTCAGGTACCCGCGCTTTTCTAGTCTCTAACAGCGTATTATTTGTTGCAATCTTTTAGCAAAATGTAGCACAAAAAGGTATAAATATGAATCAATTTATTTTTTCAACTTGCTTCATACACACCTCAGAAGCTTAAAAAAAATTATTTTTGAGTTCTGGTCAATAAAAATTGAGCTTTGGGCACTTTGAACTTTCGACCATTTGACTGTATCACCATGGTTTTCAACATGAGACTTGGCAAAAAAGGGCCTCTACATGCATTTTTGATCAGGTGTCTTGCTCGGAATTATGTCTAAAGTAAGTGAGTGCGCGCATCTATAACCCATCAAGCCACCTGCGCCGCCGAAAGGGCCTGAGTATTCAAATCCAGGCCACAGTATTCAAAACTATGTTCAACATCTTCATTTTTGCCACAAAAAGAGCCTCTTTTTGGTCCAGCCCTAAATCCCTTTGAAAGTTGGTCAAAAGGATACTATTAGGTGGCCCCAAAACTTAATTATTTATTGACTCAATGTCTTTTTGAGCTCCTGAGGTGATTTTAGGTCGATATAGGGTGTTTGGAAACACTTTTAAGGGGAATTATATGCAAGTAGCGCCAACTTATCTTTCTAAAACTAAAAAAAGCGGACACTTTTCAGCCAAAAGCGGACATAGACCTGCAAATTTTTTTGAATCGTTTGCTTTTTTACTAGTTTTGCGTCAAATCTAGTATTGATGACCTTATACTGGCACGAAACTTAAAAAATCTAGATGAAAACTCATGTAAACATTATCTGAGATAAAAAAAGCTGATGATCCCCGCCTTTTCTCTGTGTATTGCACGGAGAAAAGGCGGATTGGCCGTTGTTAATATATTATTAAATCACCTCTTGTTCAGTAGAAAAGTAGACAAAGCCAAAACAGCGAGTTTCTCCAGTATCTAGCTCCCGCTTGACCTCTGCTTTCAGAAGCTTTCCAAACTGAGAAAAGTGAGCAGCCAGCGATTCAGTTGTAGTGGATGGCGACAGACAACTCACCCGTAGCTGTAATTTCACTGATGGAGAGAAATCCACTTGTACTTGCTTGCCATCGATCACGTGAACTTGAGATGTCAATTCTTCGACCTAAAATTTAAGACATTGAATGGGCATGTGGCGGCGCCATTTATTTAGCTCTAGCATTTTCTTTCTAAGTATATTACTTACATCGTTTAGAGAAAGCATGTTCACAAAACCCTGATTGTTTTTGTCTACTGTAGAATATTCAATCGTGCTGCTGTACACATTGCCATAGCTGGAGAAATAAGTGTTTAGCGATTCTTCAGTAGTGAATGGCGAAATCTCTCTTATCCTAAGCCTTGTTTCTAGACGAGGACGGACACTAACTGTTTGATTTTTGATGATATGTGGCTGAGATTTTAAAGCAATGCTCAGCTAAAATCAACTTGTTAAGCTGGAAAAGTAATAACTATGGACCTACCTCTTCTTCGTCTTCAAAAATTACAAAACCACGTCGTTCATGTTCCGGCGTTTCTGCATCTCGCACCAAATAGACAGTCAGAACCGTGCCAAACTGAGAGAAGTGCTCACGAATAACTTCTTCTGTAGCATTCTTTGGCAAATCCGAGATGAAAAGTTTTGAATTTTTACGAACACGAAACCGCTCCGGTAACTTTGACTTCCACTCTCTAAGCTGAGTATGTGGAATTATCTTGATTATCCTTCCATCGATTTCATGAGGACCTGCGAGCACTGCTTTGGACGCCTGAAACAATGACTTATTTAGTTTGTTTTTGTAGTTCAAACAAGCCCACATTTTTGTTGTGATCAGTCTTGCCGAACCAGTGCTAACAGCCGGTTGATAGCACCGGCGGATGATCATTTAATTAATCAGTTAGTCAACTGATCAACTGATTACCGTATTTCTCTGATAAAAGACCTCCCTGAAAATCCGATAATTTCTTTATTTTTTTGCGTATACTTCTTTTATAAAAATATTTGTTAAAATATTTGAATATTAAAATAATTAAAGTATTTGAAATCTGAGCTACATTTTGCTGCGTAATACATTTTGGTGTGTACAGTCAAACCTCGATATAGTGGCCCCCACCTCAAGTTCGTTCCCGCCTTGGGTCCGACACTTTTTTCACCCTGATTTTCGTTTTTCCACTTCTGTTTTGACAGTCTGGTCCCAAATATCGTGATTCCGATTTTCCCAGTCGTTTTTAAAAACTGAATTTTTCCATTTGAAAATGAAAACCTGCGATACAGTGGCCCCTATTTAAAAATTACCTAATTTACAAAATTATTCAAAAAGAGTGACACTATATCGAGGGTTTCGTTGAAATGAAAAATCATTCGGATGAAAAAAATGACAATGCATCATGGTCATTTTTCACGATGTTTTTGGACCAGGTTCTGTCAAACAATAATACACCTCGAAAATCAGTGAAAAAGGTGTCGGTGGAATCACGACCAAGTCAAAACGAACTTATATATCGAGGTTTGACTGTATATTAAAATACTCAAAATTTATTATTAAGACGCCAAAAATAGAAAAGAATATACCGGATTTATAAAACAGGGATCTTTTATTAGAGGAGATACCGTAATCGCATATGCGGCGATTCACAAAAAAACTGAGGAGTTACGGTGCGTAAATACCCCCAAATAAACACCTACCTCCCCCCTTCCACATAAACCGGGTTATTTGAGGAGGGTTATTTGGGGTATGTTTTTCAGGATATATTTTGTCTTGAAGGGAAGTCACGTTTTTTTAAAAGTTTGACGTGGTTATCATCACCTATCTACCTCGAAGTTAGGTACCCACCCCAACGGGTATTCACCTCCAGCACCCGAAAATTTTGAATTGTAAGAAAAAATTAAATCAAACCATGGTATACTACTCAAAATCGTGCGCTGAACATGGTTTGATAATACCACAATAGCGAATTCACTACCCAAAACTTCATTATCAGGGTAGCTACGCACTCTGAATACCTATTTTCAGAACAGGAAAATAGTATACCAGGGTGCCCGTACCCCATTCAAGTGGATATCTGCTCAGCATGAGGGCAATTCTCCAGTCCACCCTGTACTCTGATTTTTTTAAATAACCTAAAACCACTTCCTGGATTACTATTCACTGCTTAATATAATTTTTTTCAACTTTTTTGCCCTAGTAATCTAAATTTATTCGAAGGCCAAGAATCTAGATGATATATGCGTTGAAAATTTTTTTTGCTTAGCTTCGACAAGAAAAATCAGAGAACTGAGCATTTAAAGACTTCAGAGGGACTGAGGAGGGTTTGTAGAAGTTAATCATAGTCAATTTTCTTTTAAAAAAGAAAATTGACTAGAACTTCTGAACAGCCAAAAATTGAAAATTTAAGAAGGCGCAAATTTAAAATTTTCGAAAAATTTTGGCGCGAATTGAAATTTTTAAAATTTTTGGTGTTATTTCCGTAAGTTTTAAGTCTGAAAATGCTCAATTAAACAAATACTTGAAGAAAACAACATGCTGAACCATTATTTTCATGTATAATGCAGAAATTTAAGGAGTTTGTACTCTAACTAATTTGTGCCCTCACCTGTGTGCGCCCCTTATGAATATCTCCCATCTGAGTGCCCATCTGCTGGGTAGACAATCCTGAGTATTCCTCACTATGGTACCCCGCGCTTCTGGGTACTCCCCACATAGGTACTTCTCACCTATGTACCATCACCTGGGTATCTCCACCTGGGTAAACCTACTTGGGCACCTCCTCGTGGGTACCCTTCTCTTGGTTACTTACTCTTGGTTACCAACCTCCTGGGTACTCCTCACCTGAGTAACACCACCTATGTACCGCCATCTGAGCACCCCCACTTGGGTAGCTGGGTACTCCTCAGTTGAGTACCACTACCTAGGTACCACCTCTTGGGTACTTTTCACATGGATACTCCTCAGCTGAGTAACACTACTTGAGTAGCACCACCTGCGAATTCCCTTTTCGGGGTACCCCACTCTTGGGTACTCTCACTCATGGGTACTCCTCATATAATCAACACCACCCTGGTACTCCCCTCCTGGGATCACCTATCCTGGTTACCTCCCTCCTGGGTACCCCTCTTCTAGGTGATCTCCTCCTGCGTCCCCAATGGTTCAAGGGAAATGAAGATACTTGTTGTATCGCCTGTTTAAATCTGTTACTGTCTTGCCACGACTGAGATTCGTGGTCAAGACCGTTGATGTTCCTTTCGTTTAGGGAAATCATCATTGTTGTGCTTGTGAAATAAAACTATCGTTTATTTCCGCCTGCTCTCTGTGCTCTCTCCGCTCTCACTTCCTTACCGCTCAAGGACGCAACAATAATGGTTTGGAATGTCTAAACACAGTCAGACATTCGAGTTCTGAAAAAAGTCCACCCAGAATAGGTGACTATTTTTATATTGAGGTTTTGGGTGAGGAATTCGCTTTTTTGTTGTTATCAGATGGGAGAATGGTTATTTGGAGGGGGGGGGGAGGTTATTTGAGAAAAACGCAATGGTTTCTTTAAGCCAAATTTTTTTTTCGACTGTCATAAATGCATCAACAATATGTCATTAGAAAGCTCGTAATCTGCGCTTAATTTTGCATATAAAATTAGATCAACCTATTGAAAAACTTGGCATGGTCTACCTCTTTGAAGTTGGATAGGCAAAAATCGTGAATGGTCGGTTCGCGAGGGCGGCTGACCACCATATAGCGACTTTTTGTAAAACAAATTTCACCATCGTGTTCAGCGTGAAATTCTGCACAAGAACGTACCTTTAGAACGTACGGCCTTTCGTGTGTTAAATTTGACTAAGATTGTTTAGAATACATAGCATGTTTCTTGAATTCCTTCTTAATTTACGTTATGTTATAGATGGTGGCTAAAAATATAACATCCACACAGAAACCATTTCCTAGCAACTTTTTTTAAATCGTGACTAGAAATGAAAATGCCTAAAAATGTCATAAATCTTGGGTAAACTACTTCAGGTATGTCTTAGCTTATTTACTGACATATGTAGTACCGTATTATCTCTAATAAGCGCCCCCTCTCTAATAAGCGCCCCCCCCCTCTACTTTGAGGGTCTGTATCTCGGGACAAAGCAAATATTTTGCAAAGCTATTTTTTGCATTTTCTTAATTCCCACGAGCTCTACCGATTCCACTTTTTAGATTTTGGTTGTACATCCAAAAATCTCGAGATCGACCCAAAATTTTCCGATTTTCGGAGGGTTGAAAAATAAGCGCCCTGGGGCGCTTATTAGAGATAATACGGTAATCGCTACGTAGCATTCAGGAGACGGTTAAAAATTAATGTGCCTTGTTCCCATTTGTCCGCCCTTTAAAAAATAAAGGGAAGAGAAAAGGTGGATTTACCCAGTCAGCGACAAAACCACACCCATTCCCTGGATAGATAACTGGCCATCATCAGCTTTACTGAGAATAAAAACTAGTATTTTTGAGTTGTAGAAAAAAAACCCACCTCATTGACGTTGGAAAAATGAACATAGCCAAATCTATTAGATGCGCCTGTTACACAGTTATAGTTCACACGGCAATTGAGCACAGAGCCAAATTTACAAAAGGCATTGTAGAGCATGTCATCAGTAGTTCCAGGCGATAGTCCATCAACGGAGAGAATGCACAACTTGCTATTTCTCGTATGATTTGCCATGACAGTAATTTTTTTACCTTTAATCACATGTGAACGTTCAGCCAGAGCGCTGTTTAACTGAATAATAAAAACAAAAGTATACTTTTTTTTGTAATGAATTTAGACCACAATTTTTTTAAATTTTTTTAACATTTTGATTACCGTATTTCCTCTAATAGAGCCCCCGGGGGCTTTATTTTTTGGATGCCCGAAAATCGGAAAATTTGGAATTCGATCTCGATATTTTTGGGTGCTCAACTAAAATCTGAAAAGTGCAATCGGTAGAGCTCGTGGGAGTTAAGAAAACGCGTAAACAGCTTTGCAAAAATTGACTCTGGGCTGAGATATAGGTCCTCAAAGTTAGGGGGCACTATTAGAGGGGGCACTATTAGGGGGCTCTATTAGAGGAAATACGGTAGATCTTTTTTGTTTGGACCGGAACCGGAATCACAATTATAGTTTTGTGAAAACCGGAACCGGAATTTCACTTTGCCGAAATCAAAGCCGGAGCCGCAAAAACCTGTTTTTGAAAAAAAGCGCTGCTGCTCCACATTTATTATTGTTTATATTTAACACAAAAAATTCGTTCAAAAGTTGAAAATATGCGTTTAAAATCAGCCGAACAAGAGCGAAATTATGATCGAGTTGGGCTCGGAATTGATGTTTGGAGAGGAACCGGAATTACATATTTTTTCGGGACCGGAACCGGAATCCGAAAAAGAGCCAAAATTCGAGTAAACTGGAACCTGAACCGGAATTCCGGGCCAACTCTAATACAGAGTCATTCTCATTATTTGTGTCTAAGGTATGTAGGTGTGCGCATCTTAACTCCAAGCCCTCTTCAGGGAGCTTGGGGGCTTGGGATGCGCGCACTCACTTGCCTTAGACATGATCCCGAAAAGTACTCTTGATCATAAAATGCATATAGAGTCCTAGCCGTCCGTAGTCCTGTCGTGGATTTTTCAACACTTGAAACGTCGACAATGTTTAAAAATGAAAAAAGATATGGCCGGAATTCATCGGGATGCAAAGTTGAATCGACTTACCGCATGCTCAGAAAGGAAAGTCACCCAACCATGGTCAAACAATCTAGTAGTCTTCTTGTTATACATAATATCCAAATGGCAGATTGGACCGAATCGTTCAAAATATTCTTTGACATCCTGACTTCCTGCGTGCAGCGGTAAATTATCAACAAAAAGCGAGAATTCACGACTTTGGTAATTGACCTTGACTTCATTTCCATCAATCACGTGAGGCAAGGAGCTGAGTGCATTGTCCATCTAAAAAGCAGTGTTAAGCAGCAAATGTTGAGATTTCAGACAAAAAACTATCTAACTGACCTCGTGCTGAGATGAAAACCAAACAAAGCCAAATTTACGAGATTCTCCAGTCGATCTGTCCCGTATTATTTTGACTTTCAATACAGTTCCAAACTTAGAGTAGAAAATATGCAGCATTCCATCTGTGGTCGACGGTGATAAATTGCCTACATGCAGTTGAAGTTCTTTGGGATACACAGCCTCGATTTCCACTAGAGCGCTATCAATCACATGTAACTGAGATGTCATGTTTTCGCCCGCCTAAATAATTAGCTATGATAGTAGGACTTCGTTATACAGTCAAACCTCGATATAGTGGCCCCCACCTCAAGTTCGTTCCCGCCTTGGGTCCGACACTTTTTTCACCCTGATTTTGAAGTTTTTACCACTTCTGTTTTGACAGTCTGGTCCCAAATATCGTGAAGATTCCGATTTTCCCAGTCGTTTTTCAAAAACTGAATGATTTTTCCGTTTGAAAATGAAAACCTCGATATAGTGGCCCTTTAATTTTTAAATATTTTTAAATAGGTAATTTTTAAATAGGGGGCCACTGTATCGAGGTTTTCATTTTCAAATGGAAAAATCATTCAGTTTTTGAAAAACGACTGGGAAAATCGGAATCTTCACGATGTTTGGGACCAGACTGTCAAAACAGAAGTGGTAAAAAACTTCGAAAATCAGGGTGAAAAAGTGTCGGAACGAACTTGACACTATATGGGGGCCACGGTATGTGGCACTAGCTTTTTAGGGAAGGGGGTGGTTTCGGATTGGCAAAACAAGTACACTTTTCAGTAAAACAGAAATTTTGTTGTGGTCCTCCTGTCGCATGTTTTGGATTTTAGAATAAAAATTCGAAAACTAGACTTTAAGACAGCTCAAGTGACCAATGGCCTACTTTTGCGCCTAAAGCTCCGCCTAAGTTTGAACATTTAAAAAAATGTAAAAAAATTCACAGAGAAACTAAGTCAAAAAAACACCACCACTGCCCATTGAAAGACTCGAAAACCTAACAAGAAAATAAAGATGACGTGGGCTTGCTGGCTCAAAAAGTTACACTAGCAAGGAAATAAACTTACTTTGCTTAGAGAAGAAAAATTGATGTTCGCATGGCGTCTCTGGGTTTCGGGATTCAAAATTATAGAAGAATAGACTAAGTTCCCAAACCGACATAAATATTTATTTAACGATTCTTCTGTAGTGGATGGTGACAACCCCAAGATCAAAAATCTTTTTGTTTGCTGGGCGCTGACTTTGACTGGGTGATTGCTGATAACATGCAGTTCATAATTTACTGCCAATTCTTGCTGAAAAAAGTAGGAGTTTGTAAAGAACTTCGACGTCAAAATTTCAAATTACTCTAATAGAGCCACCTCTAATACCCTCTAATAGAGCCACCCTCTAATAGAGCCACCCCCTCTAATAGAGCTCAGCCCCCTCTAATAGAGCCACCCCTCTAATAGAGCCACCCTCTAATAGAGCCACCCTCTAATAGAGCCACCCTCTAATAGAGCCACCCTCTAATAGAGCCACCCTCTAATAGAGCCACCCTCTAATAGAGCCACCCTCTAATAGAGCCACCCTCTAATAGAGCCACCCTCTAATAGAGCCACCCCACCCTCTAATAGAGCCACCTCTAATAGAGCCAGATTCATCTTCATTGCGTTTTTAACCCACTTTTAAAGATTCATTCAGGCAAGTTACCACCCGTTTTGTAGTCAGTGAGATGAGCTACAGAATGAGTGGTAACTTGCCTGAGAAAAGTAATTGAAAAGTGGGTTAAAAACGCAATGCCAAGAACACGATTTTGAATCAGAGGGGGGTGGCTCTATTAGAGGAAATATGGTATGCCTGGTGTCCAATAAGTTCTGGCCGGGTTTTAAATCAATTTTTTTTTATTTAAAAAGTAATTACAGAAAACATCCAAATTTACAGCCTTATTCCATTTTTAATCCTCTTTGGATTCATATATAAACATTTATACCGTAAATTCTCTAATAAACGGACCCCCGTACAGTTAACCATTTTCAAATTTGTTTTGCTTTTTTAACCCCAACATTGTTTATTTTTTAAAACGTACGACCACTAATTTTGTAGAGTTTGGAAAGATCTACAAAATGAGCTGTCGTATTTTTTAAAAAATAAACAATGTTGGGGTTAAAAAAGCAAAAGAAATTTGAAAATAGTTAACTGTAGGGGGGGTCCGTTTATTAGAGAATTTACGGTATTCATTCATTAAAATGTCCACCTTCCACCTCAATGCATTTGCGCAGTCGTTTAGGGAAACTGTCCATGGCGTTTTGGAAACTTCTTGTGGGATTTGGTCCCATTCTTTGATCAGTGATGCCTTCAAAGCCAAATGGGTACTTATCCCTCATCGGGTCAGGTTTTTGAAAAAATTTTGGGCAGATATTTTTTGTATCCAGATAACGTGTTATGTCCATTTTTATATTCTTTTAAGTTTTGCCTGCTTCTTCACCTCTTGGCAGATCAAATATATTCATGCTCGCTAGAAATTATAATTACTAATTGTTATCTGATACAAAACAAAAAATATCTGCCCAAAATTTTTTCAAGAACCTTACCCGATAAGGGATAAGTACCGCCAAATGCTTGAAAATGAAGTTCTTCCTTGGACAGAGGACAATATGGCAGATGAATGCACCTTCCAGCAAGATGGCGCTCCATCCCACCGTGCATATGAGACACAAATTTGGATTGAGCAAAATTTTTCCGCCTTCATCGAAGTTGACCTGCATCACACTAACCTAACTGGAGATCGGCCTTCCAAATGGTCCGAATTGAACTTGATGGACTTTTTTGCATGGCCATATCTCTAGTCTAAGGCGCGTTCTATTCTGCACAATTCAATCGTTGCTTTGAAAGCATCACTGATCAGGGAATGGGACCAAATCCCACAAGAAATGTTCCAAAACGCCATGGACAGTTTCCCTAAACGACTGCGCAAATGCATTGAGATGGACATTTTAATGAATGAATATAAATGTTTATACAGTCGAGTCCCGCTAACCCGGCACCCCAATAACCCGGCACCCCCGCTAACCCGGCACTTTTTAAAAATTTGGTTGGCTGGCAAAGAAAATCAACAAAGTTTACCCCCAATAACCCGGCACCCGATAACCCGGCACCCCCGCCAACCCGGCACTTTTTGCCGGTCCCAGTGGTGCCGGGTTAGCGGGACTCGACTGTATATGAATCGAAAGAGGATTAAAAATGGAATAAGGCTGTAAATTTGGATGTTTTCCGTAGTTACTTTTTTAAATAAAAAAAATTGATTTAAAACCCGGCCAGAACTTATTAGACACCAGGTAATAGCAAATTTGACCCTACCGGAGTATACCCCCAAATGAAATTTTTTTAAAAGTGTTTCCAAACACCCTATATCAACCTAAAATCACCTCAGAAGTTCGAAAAAGACATTATTTTTGTGTTCTGGTCAATAAAAAATTGAGTTTTGGGCATTTTGAAATTTCGACCATTTTGCCTGTTTTACCATGTTTTGGTCACTGGAGCTGGGCAAAAAGAGCCTCTAAATGCATTTTTGATCAAGAGTCTTGCTCGGAATTATGTCTAAGGTAAGTGAGTGCGCGCATCTCTAACCAACCAAGCCCCCTGGCTTGGTTGGTTAGAGTTGAGATGCGCACACCAACATACCTCAGACGCAAATCACTCGAAAGTGACTCTGGATGCATAAAAAATGTATGCATACCAGAGTTTCTTTATGCGGTAGGCCCCAGTTAACAAAAATATGTTCAAATTCCATCTTTTTGTGGTCAAGGTACCTTCAACATCTGATTTACTAAGTTATAATAAACAGAAATCAACTAAAAATACCAAAATTCAAGATTTAAAAAAAATCGACTTTTTATAGAAAAAAGTAGGTGAAAACACCTTTTTTATCGTGTTCAACGTCTAGGAAATGCTTAAAAATGGTTAAAATTGCAAAAGTTGTTTTGCAAAGGTTCAAAAAAAATTTCATTTGGGGGAGTTGTATACTCCGGTAGCGCCGATTTTTTTAATATTTTTCCTTTTTTTCTAAATTAAGTAGTATTGGTCAGAACTTTTTTTATGAGGCACCCCTAAGCAAAATTACCTCAGAAATCCGAATAACAAAACATAATTTAAAAACGATGCTTTGTTGCTGAGAAATGACCTGATTTTGAAGTGTCTAGATTTTAAATCACCACCATTTTACTTGAAGATCTGTAGCTCTAGGTAGGCATGGCCCAAATTGTTTAGCGAAAATTGCGCGGTTTAATAAAAAATGAAATCCAAAAAGCCGTTTTTCATCGTGCCAGTAAAAAATACTATAAGCGTTGAAAGAGCTGAGTTAATTTGCTGTTGAAAGTTTTTAATTTTAAAGCCAAAATTAACATAAAGTTATACCGCTTCCTTGTCGGCAAACACCACATAAGCACGCCCCAGGGATTCTAGTGTATTTCCAAGCCGCACTATATGCACATTCAGAATCATGCCGAACTGAGAAAAGTGATTGCGAAGCATTTCTTCTGTAGCATCCTTTGACAACTCTTTGATCAAAATTTGGTGGTATCGCCGAGGAGATACGACCTGATGAACCATTGCAGGCGAAGAGCGTCGCAAAACATTAATTGACTTGTTAACCAACAAAGAGGCATTGCAATAATTGCTTAAAAGACGGAACCCTTTCAACTGATTAGTCAGACAACCATAAGCTGAATATCTTGAAAGCACACTCTTCAGCATTTGAGACTTCAGGATACAATTCTAAAATGACCATTTTACAAGGGATTAATAAATAAAAAATATGAAATATGGGAAATTGTCCACCTGGGGACATCTTTTTCTATTAAGTGCGAATAGTGTTTTAAAAGTCACATTTTGACAGACTGGACCTCAACCGCAAGGAGGAAGGAAAGTCGGAAATTTGGGCACTGAGGTTTTCCACTAAATAACCTACCGTATTTCCTCTAATCCCCCGGGGGCTTTATTTTTTGGATGCCCGAAAATCGGAAAATTTGGAATTCGATCTCGAGATTTTTGGGTGCTCAACTAAAATCTGAAAAGTGCAATCGGTAGAGCTCGTGGGAGTTAAGAAAACGCGTAAAACAGCTTTGCAAAACATTGACTCTGGGCTGAGATATAGGTCTTCAAAGTTAGGGGGCTCTATTAGAGGGGGCTCTATTAGAGGGGGCTCTATTAGAGGGGGGCTCTATTAGAGGGGGCTCTATTAGAGGGGGCTCTATTAGAGGAAATACGGTATTTACCATACGCTGAGAACGATGGTCCCATCAGATTTGGAGCGTACATGGTTATTTCCGAGATATGAACTTCGGAAGTTGGTTACTCGGAAAGGGTCCTGAATCCGTAGTTGTCTAGCATATTTTCCTCTACAGGGGTTTATTCCCTATTCACATCCCAATTCATTATATATCATTAGATAGCCAAGAAAGTAAGCTTTCTAATGGTGTATCAACACTTGCGGTGTTCATTCATTAAGATTATGAGCATTTTAATGAAAAAAAATCTACTTCAGCTTCCAGAATTTTTCGTCAAAATTCGCCCCGTACTAAATTTTTCAGGCCAATACCGTGATAAAAAATATACTATGAGATAGCCCTTTTCCTAAGTTGCAAAACGGTATAAAATAAATTTGAAAAAGGGGTGTAGCACTTTCCAAAATCGCGTTTGAAACATGGCGAAATCCATTCTTCATATTTTAAGTTGAATTTTTATAGGCAAACCTATAATTATGACATCAGATTCGTGCTCAGCACGGTCGATTCGCATATAAAACTGTTAAAACATAAAAAACTTGCCTTCAAATTTCAAATTCCGCGCGAGACAAAAAACATTTAAACGAACTTTTATCGAATTTTTAGAAATCTTTCAAATGTTTTTTTGTCTCGAGCAGAATTTAAAATGAATATGAAAAATAAAAATGATCAAAGAAATTATGCTAGACAGCATAGTGACCGCGCCGTCCTCCGGGCCCGTCCCGTCCCCGTCTCCGTCCGGACGGCGCCGAAAAGTGAGACGGTCGGACGGCCGCCGTCCAAAAATAAAAAATTAGACGGCCGGCCGCAGGCCGGCGAAATTTTTTTTTTAAAGGACGGCCGGCGGACGGCCGGTGATTATTTTTTTTCGAAAAGACGGCCGGTCGGACGGCCGGTCGTGAAAAGTCAGGACGGGACGGTGGACGGCCGGTGAAAAAAATAAAGACGGCCGGCAGATCGCACGGTGGGGAAAAAATTGACTGCAAGGTGATAAGTAGTATATCGCAATAACAATTTTGAAAACTTCCAAAACTTTTAAACGTCAATAATAAATGTGTAACCACTGATAACTAATCCAGAATACATGCACACTGCAATAAGAACAGCCGGTCGAAGACGGGCGAAAAAAATTTGACTTTGGACGGCCGGTGGACGGCCGGTGGACGGCCGGCAAAAAAAAATTTACTTTGGACGGCCGGTAGACGGCCGGGGCTAAATTTCATAGGACGGCGAAATATTGGACGGCCGGCCGAAGGCCGGCGAAAATTTTTTTTTTGAAGGACGGCCGGTTGGACGGCCGGCCGAACGCAAAAATCTAAGGACGGCCGGTCGGACGGCCGGCGAAAAACGTCAAGACGGCGGACGGGACGCCGTCCAATTTTCGCTTATCGCGGTCACTATGCTAGACAGCCACAGATTCAGGACCTTCCCGAGTACCCAACTTCCATATCTCGAAAATGGACTATGTCGCTCCAAATCTGATGTCGCCATCATGTTCAGCGTATGATAAAGGGTAATATTTAATTCTGTCCCCAAATTCACTGAAAAATGTCCCTAAATTTTTATTCTTCCCTATTTTCTAAGTGTAATTTTTGGTTTTCCTTCACTATATCCATAATTTCTCAGCGTATCAGAAGAAGAGTGACCTTTCGCTTTCTACGTTGGAGGACCGTGACTATGCCGCGTCCAAGCAAAATGTGCAGTGAAAAACAGTGAAAAAACTTCAATGCCCAAATTTCCGACATTCCCTCCTCCTTGGGGTTGAGCTCTAGTGTCTCGAAATATGACTCGTAACATTTTTTAAGTAATTTTCATACGCTAAAAACGATGTTTTCTGACGTTTTCCGTACTAAAAAGTTAGGTTTTCAAAAAAAGGCGACAAGGAAAAATAAGGGGAAAAATTTCAAAACCATAGTTTTGTTGTTGACATTATACACCAAACCAAATATATATTCGAGAAATGGATTGAAAGCAGGCAAAAGAATTTTGAAGGGAGTGCGTATAGTCAAGTCTTAAAAATGTCAAAACGACCTGAGCATCCGGCATGGATAGCCTGCTACACATAAAAACCTACAAGGTAAACTTGAAAAAAAATTATCCCGTTTCTTATCGAAAACTTTGCTTAACTACTCAAGTGAAAATGATATTGTAGAATAAAAGTTGAAATAATTTTTCAAGAAAGTAATTTGGCATTACGTTTTTCTAATTCAAAACAATATTTTTTTGCATTTTTAAAAGGCAGAAATATTATATTGTTCACCTATTTTTGGGTTCAAAAAATTTGAGTTAAAAGTCCATAAGTAAGAGCACTATGATAGTAAGTTTTTTGACTTTATACATGTTTTCTATGCAAATTAAATTTGTTTGCAGCTCAGCCGGATGCTAGCCAGTTGCAGTAGTGGTGCCTTGCTGCTTCAACCATTAGTCAATCCAGTAAATCTACTCAGCAATCGTATGCTCAACAACAAATTGTACGTGGGACAGTTGGCGGAAAATAGTACTGAGGACTCGGTCAAGCAGTTCTACTCCCAGTTTGGCACCATCAAGGCTTTTAAGTCGGTGCACGAGTCTAATCTAAAGCATTCTCTCAGACATGTTGTTGTCTCCTACTCTTCTAAGGACGAGGTTGGTTTTTAATCATTAGATCAGCTGTTAAAGCTTAGGGTTTCTTGTTGGCTGGTCTAGTGACCAGCGCGGAAGGATATCAGATTTGACTAGGCTGCTTTTCCTTCCGGACAGAAAAGATTTGGAAAGTTAGCCGGATTTCTCACCGCCAACCGGAAAACTTTCCGTGACATTGACTGTCACAGATTTGATTTGTCACAGATTCACTTTTTTCTGTCACAGATTTTTCTCGCATGGGTTATTGCTGTGATTCCCGGGCTTTATCATCTATTTATGCTTGGTTTGCGTATATTTTTAATTCTCATAGAATTCTAAATTCATTATGGCCCATATCTAACCTCAGTGGACTAGATTCAACCTTAGTAAAAATATGTTGGTAACTAAGTTAGTCAACAAGCTACAAACCTTGCGAGAATTGTGCTTCTGACGCCGCCTGCTGCAAGAAACATACGTCCCCCTCAATCTACATGCTCACTTTCTTGAGCTCTTTTGGACGCAGACTGATGACTGAAAAAATATAGTAGCTTATTAATGATGCTTACGTATACTTACACTTTCCAATTAGCCAACCCTGAGCTGCTCCAAGCATTGAAAAGATCCTCGCTGTCGTAGACATCCAGCTGCTTGCATTTCGTGGCTTTTCCGCGCTCGGCGATTCATATTCCTCAATTACGAATTCCAGTCCTTGAATTTTTGCTAGTCCACCTGAACATAAACCAAGCATAACTAGATGATAAAGCCCGAGAATCACAGCAATAACCCATGCGAGAAAAATCTGTGACAGAAAAAAGTATTGCCCCCATGTAGTTGATCGATCCAATTCAATTTCCCGCAAAACATTCGCTTGAGGTTAAAAGCAGGGGTGGGCAAAAGATCAGATCAGATCGATCAGATCAGATCGAGATCAGATCAGATCAGATCGCCAAAGATCAGATCAGATCGATCTGATCTGATCTGATTTATTATGTCATCCAAATGTTTTGTCTCGAAAAGATTCCTGTTAGTTTGAAAGTTCGATCCGGTTTGAATTTCAAACTAACAGGAATCTTTTCGAGACAAAGCATTTGGATGACATAATAAATCAGATCAGATCGATCTGATCTGATCTGATCAGATCGATCTGATCTGATCTGATCTGATCTTTGGCGATCTGATCTGATCTTTGGCGATCTGATCTGATCTGATCTTTGGCGATCTGATCTGATCTGATCTGATCTCGATCTGATCTGATCTGATCTTTGCCCACCCCTGGTTAAAAGTACGCCTTTTTTTTGTTAAAAGTACACCTGAATTCACCTGAACAAGCAAAAAATAGGCAGTCAGAAGTATAAATATTGGCTGAGGATAATGACATATAACATCCCTCCAAATAATTTTTTTTATGTCTGACTTTTGGGAAGCTGTGCGTGTTTTTGTTCCGTTCAGAAAAAAGAATTAAAATAACTCACGGTAACCACCCACTTATTCTGAGACAGTCTGAGACACGTCGGTGTGAGACAACTGTAGAAATATAAGGGAAACTCCTTTATTTTTTTACAGTTGTTTGTTTTTAAATGTTAGTAGCGGGTCAAATTCTGTCGATTTTAGGGTTTTTTTTTTTGACAAAAAAGTCCTAACACCCCAAAAGTTAAAGTTAAAATTAAAAACAAATTTCAGCTGGACACAGCCATGTCCCAACTACCCCATGTAGTTGATGGATCTAATGTTTGGGTGTTTCCAATGCCAGAAGCACTTCGTCTGCAGCCTAAACTGTCCAACACACGGGTGATCGATGAGCGTCAGGAACAAGACTTCAACAACAAGCCTCGCTATGAACTGGTCATCAGCAAACTATCCTCCTATTCTACTTCCCAATCCATATTGGATTACTACACCAAATTTGATCCCGATGTCAAAATTAGTTTAAAGATGAGCGAAAAGATAGCTCTTATCAGGTTTTCTTCAGTTGAGGGGGTAGGTTTGATGTAGATATACAAGAAATGAAGTGAAATAATATTAATGTATTTAGCTGGCCAAGAGTGTGATGCATCCTACGCACAGGATCAATGGCAGAAGGGTAGAAGGTGGGATATTTTGTTGACTTGGTATTAGGATGCTAAAGGGCTTGGATCTGAGATGCACACACGCACATATCTTAGATACAAACCACTCAAAAGTGACTCTGGATGCACGAAAAAACATGTGTACCAGAGTTTCTATAGGCCCCACTATTCAAAACTATGTTCAAAATATTCATTTTTCTTGGGCAACCCTGTACTCCAAGAAGTGTACTCAAACCACCTGGATGGTACCCAAACCACCTGGATGGTACCCAAACCACCTGGATGGTACCCGAACCACCTGGATGGTACCCAAACCACCTGGATGGTACCCAAACCACCTGGATGGTACCCAAACCACCTGGATGGTACCCAAACCACCTGGATGGTACCCGAACCACCTGGATGGTACCCGAACCACCTGGATGGTACCCGAACCACCTGGATGGTACCCAAACCACCTGGATGGTACCCAAACCACCTGGATGGTACCCAAACCACCTGGATGGTACCCAAACCACCTGGATGGTACCTAAACCACCTGGATGGTACCCAAACCACCTGGATGGTACCCGAACCACCTGGATGGTACCCAAACCACCTGGATGGTACCCAAACCACCTGGATGGTACCCAAACCACCTGGATGGTACCCAAACCACCTGGATGGTACCCAAACCACCTGGATGGTACCCAAACCACCTGGATGGTACCCAAACCACCTGGATGGTACCCAAACCACCTGGATGGTACCCAAACCACCTGGATGGTACCCGAACCACCTGGATGGTACCCAAACCACCTGGATGGTACCCAAACCACCTGGATGGTACCCAAACCACCTGGATGGTACCCGAACCACCTGGATGGTACCCAAACCACCTGGATGGTACCCAAACCACCTGGATGGTACCCAAACCACCTGGATGGTACCCAAACCACCTGGATGGTACCTAAACCACCTGGATGGTACCCAAACCACCTGGATGGTACCCGAACCACCTGGATGGTACCCAAACCACCTGGATGGTACCCAAACCACCTGGATGGTACCCAAACCACCTGGATGGTACCCAAACCACCTGGATGGTACCCAAACCACCTGGATGGTACCCAAACCACCTGGATGGTACCCGAACCACCTGGATGGTACCCAAACCACCTGGATGGTACCCAAACCACCTGGATGGTACCCAAACCACCTGGATGGTACCCAAACCACCTGGATGGTACCCAAACCACCTGGATGGTACCCGAACCACCTGGATGGTACCCAAACCACCTGGATGGTACCCAAACCACCTGGATGGTACCCAAACCACCTGGATGGTACCCAAACCACCTGTATAGTACTTACACCCACCACATAGGTTCTCTTGTAAAAAGAGAATTTTTTTTATTTTACATTTTATCAAATAATGATCTAGGACATTGGCCCTTTCCAAGGGGGGTGTTAAGCAAAAACTGTAAAAACAAGTTTTAGTACACACGAGCCAGAAAACAGAACGTCACCAACTGCATGTGAGCAATTTGTCTCCAAGACATACTCAAATAGCCTTGCGCCGACATTTTTCACAGTTCGGAATCCTGCTTGAGTGTTCCTGGAACCCCAGAAATCGCGATCCAATAATAATGAATAACTACGCATTCATAGGCTATGCAACCAAAGAAGAGGTAATTTCAAAAAAGGTTTACAAGTTAATAAGTTTCGGAATAAGTTATTCTGTTATGTTACTGTTATAACGGGTGGTCAGAAAGTTGTGCACGGATTTTGAAAGCCTTATTTTTTAAAAATTTTGGAATCATATCCCTTTTCTTCTTATACCATTTTGGAGCCCTGCATCTCCTCTTTCAAATGAAATCTCGAACTACGCTTGATTATTTTGGATAAGTCGCCATTTGGCTATAAACACTTGTGATGTAATTTTGAGAAGCTGACAAGCGTTTTCATCACTTAAAATGATCAAATGTTTCATTAAATTTAAAACGTCACGACAACATCTTTTAACCATGTTATAGCGCAGCTCAAGAGCTACAAAACCCATGTTACAGAATGATTTTCTAAAGTCTGAGTGTTGAGATATGGCCTTCTAGAAAAAATCAATTTCTTAGAAAATGACCAAAATCCAAGTTTTTCGAATTCTTCTGATTTTGGTCATTTTTAAAGGACCCTGTCTCTTCCTTATCATGGCAATTTCAAATGTTTGAATGCACGCGGGACCACATAGATTTTGTCAATAATGTTTTCGAATCAAATTTTTTGTTTTCATTTTGAATTTTAAATGCTATATTGTGGTTAACATATCACATTGGCAAATGTGGAGCAGTGGAAGTCGCATTACTTGTCCGATCTGGCATTGTCAAGCAACGTTGGGCTCGACTAGTCAATGGTTCTAAGTTTTGAACAAATTTACAAATTTATTTTCTAAACAATAAAAGCAATCAAATAACAATTCGAAAATATTATTGACAAAATGCGTGTGGTCCCGCGCGCATTCAAATCTTTGAAATTTTCATGATAAGGAAGAGACAGGGTCCTTTAAAAATGACCAAAATCAGAAGAATTCGAAAAACTTGGATTTTGGTCATTTTCTAAGAAATTGATTTTTTCTAGAAGGCCATATCTCAACACTCAGACTTTAGAAAATCGTAGGATTGGTCCCCGGGAATTCAAATTTCAACATTTTAATGTGACTGCGTGAACATGCTCCTTTAAAGAACTAATTTTTTGATCTAATTTTTTGAAGTTCCAGCCATACTAGTAATGTCAATTCATTTGTAGGCTGACAAAGCACTAGCTCACCCTTGTCATAAAATCGAGGGTTTGGCAGTCGAAGTTGATAGAGCAACATCTTTAGGTTGTCCTAAATTTCTTATTATGGACCTCAATATTATTCTAACTTATTATGTTTAGGTCGTAAAAAAGAAAATGTTACTGAATTGGAGGATACATCCAAAAAATCAGACGACGCTGAAACAGACTGGGTATAATCAGTTTTGGCTTCCAAGTAAATGATTTTGTGCACCAAATCAACTACGCTTGGCACTAAATTTTTTGAGCTTGAGGATTGTATTGAAATATACATTATTATTAAAATAAAGAATTTGTTAAAGCATGGAAAGAAATTGGTTGAAGGACCATGCTCATGGCGGTCCCCACAAAACTAAGCCTAAAATTAAATTTTAGGCCTTGTTTTGTTGAAACCCAGTTGAAAAATCCGGCGCTACTCGGTTATAAAAGCATTTTTAAAAGGGTTAAGGGGCTATATTGGGAGGGGAAGGGAATGATAGGGGGCCACTTTAGGGACATTTTAGAAGGCCCACTGGCAAAAAAAATTAATATGTTGAACATAGTTTCGAATACTGGGGTCTACCGCATAAATGGACTCTGGTATGCATGCTCTTTCATGCATCCAGAGTCACTTTCGAGTGATTTGTGTCTAAGGTTTGGTTGTCTTGCGAAAAATGGTCTACAACTACTATAGCGAGTGAGTGTTTCGGACGAAAGCAGCGTCATAGTATAGGTAGACTACGGTTCGGGTGTATCCTTGTGATTCGGGTGCCCGCTGGTGGTTCGGGTGTATCTTTGTGGTTCTGTCACCCGGTGGTGGTTAGAGTGTATCCTTGTGAATCGAGTACCGGATTGTGGTTCGGGTACCCGCTGGTACTTCGGGTGTTTCCAAGTGGTTCGGGTACCCGCTGGTAGTTCGGGTTTATCCACGTGGTTTGGATACCTAAAAAGTGAGTGTTCTCCAAACTGGTACTCTGCTCCAAAAACAGAGTGAAGCCCAACTCCAGCAAGACAGCTAACACCAAGGCCACAATCCCCGAACTGGAACTTCACGCCACAGCCCTGACCGCCCAGCTCGTAACGGCCGTCAAAAAGGAGTTGTGTAGGATCTGTTTGGTTTATTTTAAATTAAGATTATTTCTCTATGAACGTTGTAGTATAATAATACGCGTTTCTCTTCTATCACCGTAAATACTCAAAATTGACTGGATGTGGTAAAGTGAAACCGACTGGGTGGGGAGAGCAAAATTAAGCCAATCTGTCATCTTCCTCCGACCTTCTCTTGGGTCTTTGAAACTCAAAACACAGGCCGAAACGGATCAATAAAGGCGGCGCAAACGACGAGCTCCTTGTTCAATATTCCACCGGATGCTAGCCAATCTTTAGAGAAGTCACCAATATTCCTATAAAAGGCTTTCATTGCAGCAGTAGCAAGCGACTGACTATAACTTGAATTCCCTTCAAATACTTCAGTTTTTCGTTTCAGGTGCAGCCAAATCTCACCAAGTTTCGGGAGCAGATTATCCGCCGTCGGTTCATTTTTCCGCCTAAATTAGAAAACTAATTTGCTATGGTTACAATATTTAAAAGAAACCTCCATTATCACCACCATCTTCTCAGTGGGCTTGCACGTTTAAGTATTTTAACAAGGTTCTGCGACTGAGCAAAAGATAAGGTTGCAAGAAATAGCTTGGCTCATATTCTTGAACTGCTTCTTCCAATAGTTGCCTACTTTCCAAAACTGCATTTATCATATTGTAGTAGCTGAACCAACGCGTCTTTACAGGTAGTTTTAACGCAGCGCTAGCTTTTCTTCTGATGTGATCGTTTTGTCTACAAAAAAAGTTAAGAAGAAAGTCAATAATCGTCCAGGAAACTTTTTTACTAGCTTCTCCAGTTCCTTCAAATCCTGTTCTACCTGAGCGATAGACGCCTTCACATTGTTAGACAAAGAAGAGTTTCTCTTGTAAGGACATGTAGTGTGCTTGGCGATTGTAGCTCCCAAGTGACAGATGTAAGGTAGATACCAAAAATAATCCTAAATGCTAATCCATATGACTTTGTATTACATAAGAAGAAACTCCCAGAAATTAACACTAACAAGGGACCCGCGCGAACTGTCAACTCACTCACGGCATTTCTGAAAGTTTTATCGTGTAGCCCATAGTCGATTTTGTTGAAGGACCATGCTCACGGCGGTCCCGTGCCCTCCCGCCAATTTGAAAATTTTTCCTAAGTATTAAACTTCTATTCGGATTTTTTAAATTGATTTCTAACAAAACTAAACCTAAAATTAAATTTTAGGCCTTGTTTTGTTGAAACCCAGTTGAAAAATCCGGCGCTACTCGGTTATAAAAGCATTTTTAAAAGGGTTAAGGGGCTATATTGGGAGGGGAAGGGAATGATAGGGGGTCACTTTAGGGACATTTTAGAAGGCCCACTGGCAAAAAAAATGAAGATGTTGAACATAGTTTTGAATATTGGGGTCTACCGCATAAATAAACTCTGGTATGCATGCTCTTTCATGCATCCAGAGTCACTTTCGAGTGATTTGTGTCTAAGGTTTTATCAGGTTAGCGTCTTTACAGGTAGTTTTAACGCAGCGCTAGCTTTTCTTCTGATGTGATCGTTTTGTCTACAAAAAAAGTTAAGAAGAAAGTCAAAATAATAATCGTCCAGAAAACTTTTTTACTAGCTTCTCCAGTTCCTTCAAATCCTGAAATGCAAACACTATTACGGATTGTAACTTCGGTTTACATAAGCTCAACTTTTCATGCTGAACACGATGGTGAAGTCAGCTTTTTCATTTTCCGCATAATCTATTTCTCAAAAATCCATTTTGAAATTTCCACTAAAACGCAATTTTTAGGAAAAAGTATCGAACTGGATTTCAGTGGTGCGCGCATAAAGCACTACATTTCCCCGTCGAACAACCACTCAAAATGTAGCCCGTGGTCAGGGCTATCTGATGGGTCTAAACATTACAGTTTATTACAAGAAATTATGTGGAAAATTTTTATTTTTCTGCCCACACACAGTTTTTCAGATACCTGAGTCAGCGCACATAATTGGCTATAACTTCGTTCAGAAATGTGATCTAGCGCAGTGGTTTACGGTTTCGTGTAGCCCAGTTACAGGGCTACACAACGAGTATAAACATGCATTATATTTGTAACAGATATCAAAAAATATTGCCCGATTTTTCCGAAAAAAACCGGTCTTTCAGGTACCTGATTTCAGCCATTTTGCAACTCAATCTGAGTTCCACTTATTTTATCAATAAAATGCAAATAATATTTAATCGCTACAGTTCATACAGAGAGACTGATCGTATTCGGCGCTTAAACAGTTTTTTTGCTAGTTATCGTAATAAGCTAATTATTAGGTTGTCTCAAAAGTTCGCACCGTTTCACAGTCAAACATTCAAATAAAGCAAAATTTCAAATTTTATTCAAAACAAAGCATAACAATTAATCAACAAAAAAATCTCTATCAAATTCCTCAACTTTCTCCCAGCGTTCTTGAAGACGACTGATTCCCTTGACATAAAATCCGGCTGGCTTTGAAGAAAAGAAACGATCCCAGAATCAGCCCAGAATCAAACAAAAACAACATAACGTGGCGAATATGATTGCTATCCATCTAAAAACAATAAACAATATGAGCTGCGCAAAAAAATAAACGAAAAACTGAAAAACATTGCAAAATAAACACAGAGAACTTTTTAAAACTGTACAAAGTTTTCAACAGGGGGGGGCCAAGGCAACGCGGTGCGAACTTTTGAGACAACCTAATATTATAATAAAATCAACAGGGGGTGTGGATTGCGGAAAGGTGAAAATAGCAACCTATTCTAGTATAGGGCCCACTACTGAACTCAATAACAATGTCCTAACAATCAAAAAATACTTATTCTTATTATTCAGAACACTTTTATCGCTTTCTTCCACGTCATCTAGCTCACGGTAAAGCCCCTTCGACTACTAGAGAGCTTCTTGGACAGAATAGGAAAATCGTGTGTGGAGGAGACCCCGTGGAGACCAGGAGAAGCCCCTAAACTGCTAAAGAAACGCTTCGCTTTTAGTATGAACCTAGAGCAGCGCTTGAGCACTGCTAAATTGCTTCATAGAGCCAGTTTTAGCAAAGACCCGCTGAAAGACCAGGCAGACCCGTGTTTTCACACGCTTGCGCTAGCGCTCGGTCTTTAGACCCGAGGAATTGTAAGTCCCGGTAAAATAAGATCCGCTAAAATTACGACTTTTAAAATTATTGGTCATTTTTAATATTCGTAAGATCCGGTGTGAGATCCAGACCCGGTAATATCTTGTATTGTAGCGCATTCAATGCGCTACAAAACTGTACTTATACTTTATAAAACACAATGCCAAAATTCTGCGAAAAATTTAAATTTACTGCAAAAATATTTTCAAAAAATATTTTTTTGGTCAAAAATTTACCTTATTTTGAATGATTAGCAAAACTCACAACCATTCCGGCTTTATCATAATTCTATAAACATCTACTTATCTTGTAGCTTAAGAGCTGTAGTATGATTTTTTAATAAGAACTTTTTCAATTCTTGTTATTTTTGACCCGCTAGAACCCGTTTTAGTCATAAATTTTGTTTTTAGCCAAAATCCTGACTTTAAACCTGTACCCAATTCTACAGCCACGTTGACTAGCCCTAGATTTCACAAGCAACTACTCAATTTGTAGCTTAGGAGCTGTAGTTTGATATTAGTCAAAAACATCCTTCTACTTCAGGCCAACCAAAGCCAATTTTAGCCGAAATTCCGAAATTTTGAAAACTAAAAAAGGCGCAAAAACAGCTTTTTGAAACATTTTCAAGACTTTTTTAATAATAATTTAGATGAAAGTAGCATAAGGTCATAAATCAGATTCTTGGGTCTTGAGTCACCGACTCCTTAAATGGCCTTTCCCCTTTTATTGAAATTGTGCAATTTGTCCGCGAACGGATTGCATAAGTCTGCTAAATGTCCGCGGACAAATTTCAAAAATTCTGCTAAATGTCCGGTTGCCACTCAAACTGTAACTCTGCTTCATGGCGTTTTTAGTATTAGGATGTAAATGATCATGTAAATTAAAACTGCAAAAAACGTCAGAAAAGAACATCGCCGGAGCCAGTATTGGGCGCGCGCACCACTATTTTTTTTTCAAATTGTCTTTTTATCGGCTCCGGCGGCTAGATTTACTTTGAAGGCGCCAGTAAGCAACCGCCGCCATTTGTTTCCGGTTTTTTGGTTTGAGTCTGACACTCGCTAACCTGAGCAATAGTTGAAAATACCAGTATGTGTCATAACTCTTCGCGTTTTTTTTTAATTTTTAGTCAGAATCGATTTTTTCCTTTTTTGCATATTTCTTCATGAAATTCTTCATTTTTCATTGAAATGTGACTTGTGTTCAAATTAAGCATGTTTTAGATGCCTCGAGGCCAAGGAATTAAGCCAGAAATCAGCAACCATTTAATAGTAGTGTTAAAGGGATTTCAAAGCTGCAGGAAAGATGGGAGAAAATTGTTGTGGCCGAAGGAAATTATTTTGATGAATGATAGTTGCTGTTATGAAATATGTTATGCGTTGCCTTGAATGAAGATTTCACTGTTATTTGGAAATGATTTTCTATGAAAGAAATGAAGAAATATGCGAAAAAGAAAAAAATCGATTCTGACTAAAAATTTGATAAAAACGCGAAGAGTTATGGCACATACTGGTATACCCTATAATATCTTAGCACTCTAAAAGTAAAAAGGATCGTGTAGCATTGTTTTTGTAAAATTTTGACATCACTAATAAAAAATATAAGACAAAACCTCCAAAACGAACAGCTAAATTCAAAGTGGTTTTTAATTCTGTTTTCAGTGACACATTAGAAATCTTTAGAAACAGAAAAATGCTTATAACTTAAGCTTTCGAATGGCATAAAGCATGTTCACATATCTTACAAAAATTATTTTGAAAATTCAAAAACAAATTCGGAAAAATTCGAGACTCACCCTGTACTTTGTTTTGATTTTCAGCGTAGCATCTAACAAGGATACCTTGAAAGAGACTGAAGACAGAAGTCTCCAGTATTAGCGAATTTCCGAACTAATTTTTTTCAAAACGGAAAAATTCCAGACAACTTTCTCTTTAAACAGAAAAATTCCGAAAAAATGTTATCGAAAACTCAAACCTCCAAAATATTTTGTCCCAAAAAGATGAAAGTCCAACTAACAATTGAGGTAACAAAAGTTTATATAAAGTGGTCTAAAATTACAGAAAATGGCTTTTAAGTGTGTAATTTTCAAGCTTGATAAACAATGTTTTTATTTTTTTAGCTATTTTCCCATCCCAAACACACGTTTCACTCCATTTAGAGCAGCAGCATCGACAAATGGACGTGAGTCTGGAAGATGATATATTAGAAACAGTTACAGAACTTGCTATCGGCTGTAAACTTTTAGTTGCCTTCCAGAATTTCTACAGTTAACTTTCATTTTTGTTCAGTGTCTGATGCCAATGAAGTGGCGAGATGGAAGCAATCGTCAGAAATCATCTACAAGCACAACAAGTGGATAACTCTGCGTCTGTTGGTCGATGGCTCCCCTTACGTTTTCAAGCTCTGTCTTGTCACTAAGACCAGCTCTGAGGAATGCCAACTGAAGATGACTGATCTCTTTCTGGACAATCAACGAATCATGCGTAGCAGTCCTCGTGCCCTGAAGCCTCGCCAATACTACAAGCACTTGAAGCAGCAAAAGAAATCAGTGAGGAATATTAGCAGGAAGAGTCACCAAGAATCAGTGGTAGTTGTTTACTTCTCTTGCTTTGCTTTATGATTGAATTTCAGGCAGCGAAAAGCAGTATAGACCCTGCGAAATCTTCTACAGAATTGCCAGTTGGTTTTCCTGGGATAACCACTATGCCAAGAAAGTACTGATCTCAATTATAGTTCTATTGCAACTGGTTAACTGTCTTGTTGTCTTCTCTGTTTGGATTTCTTCTAATAAACGTCATTGTACAGTATATCTTACTAGCTCGTAAATCTCTAGCCTACATCTGCAGCTACAGCAAGCGTTGATACTCATTTGGGCAGATCTCATTTGGGCAGATCTCATTTTGGCTCCCTCATTTGGGCCCCTCATTTGGGCCCCATAGGTAAATATTGGATTTTGAAACATTATGTTGTTCGGAAACACTCTTTAACGTATCCTGGCCATCCCTATGCCTTGTTATAAGCTGACAGATGGCGGCAATGACCAATGACTAAAGATCCACAGCGAATTGATCCACCAATTTTGTAGGGTTATAGGTTCGAATCCCAGTGAGTAGCAAAAACTATTTTTTCGTGACTAAAACACTCTTAAAGGACAGGAAGTCTCAGGATGGTTAGTAAACCACGTGGTACTTTCCCAAACAGGTATCCAACTCCAGAATCTGAAATCGTGGATTCAGCTGAACGTAATTAAAAATCATCGTATCCTATCCAAAATCATGCCCTGAACATTACTTGATAATTCTAAAACAGCGACTTGACTTACAGGAACATCAGTTGAAGTAGTTTCGTATCTCGCAGGGTATTCAAGTGATAGCATGGAGGTGGCGGTACCGAGAAAGTGGTACTCAGGCGGTAGGACAAAGGCCCTGACCAGGTATCGGTACTCAGGTGGAAGTGTCTAGGTAGTGGTACTTGGGTGGTAAGAAGTGGTCGCCCACTCGGATAAATTTTTTTAAACGTTTTTAGGTTCCAAACCCTGTTTTCTGCACTGATTCGATCATTCTAAAGATGGTTTGACAGCAAGAGAGTTTTTGACAGTCGGAACATGGAATCTCGAAAGGTCAACACTAGCTATACAGTCAACTCTCTCGATGCAGACAACTCGCGTTGTAGTGCGAAGCTCTTTATAGCGCTGTTTTTCGGCGTCCCCAGCGACATGACAATCTTAAACCAAGGAAATAACGGAAAAAACAGTTATGAAGAGCCAATATTCAGCGAACGCAAACCTTTTGAAAAAATCCTGTTCCTTGCAGGATTCCTTTTTTTTGCCCACAGGAATCTTGTTCCTGCTAAGTTTTGAAAATCCTGTCCTGTTTCCTGCTTGTACCCCAGAACTGCAGCACTAAATTTTTGTAACAGTGGCCATCATTGAGTTGAAAAATTTTATACATCGATTGATCAAATTTGTTAATTATATCACATGCGATAAAAAGTCCACCTTCAGGCTGTAGGAGGGCAGGAGTGATTATTACATCGAGTTATTACTAGTTGAAATTTATAAATAGATTTCTCTTTACCTATGTATCTTAACTACAAGATGACGTCATAAGTAAATTTCTTCAATGTAGAAAAAACTTAGAACCATTTACATCCTGGTAGCCAGTAGGGAGACCAAGGTGTCAATCAGTGTTACTGTTAAGCGCCAGTTGGCGCGTACAGGTGCCATTGCCGATCCACAAATAATCCCAATATAATAGGAGTTAAGAGTCGTAAAAAGTGATGCTACGCACAATAGGAGACAAGGTTTTTCAACATTTGACAAAAATGAAAAAACTTTGCAATGCGAAAAATTGGGTGTCCCGAACACGATAGGTAAAAACTTTGAGTCCGGGTCCAAGTGAAGACTTGTATAGATAAGAAATTAAGCGGAGAAACATAGCAAAGACGAAATTTGGACACCCGGCGAGATCTCTAGTTCAACCCAAGATCAGAGTATACCACCCAAAAATTTTGGGTGAAGACAACGAAAAAGTTATACAAGCAAATCACAGCATTTATTTATTGAGCATTACGTACAATACACTACCTGGACAATAGCCGGAAATTTATCGGCAGAGGTTTGCTTCTTCATGCATCCAACGAGAAGTCTTTGCTGTGCAACACCTTGAATGGCTTTCCCTCCACATCCAGCTGGGCCTGACACCACACTTCCGCTTCTGTACCTTTTCCGACCCATCTGCCACAAGGGAATCGATAGAGAAAATGTTCTTCGTCATGCTTGATCACATTGATAGAGTGCAGCTTCCAGGCATCATCTTTTCTCTTCTTCTGCAACCACACTTTGACAGTCTTGAGATCCTTGAGAGGTTGTTGGTCGACGAGCACGAACAAGTCCGACTAAAATAATTTATGGAGAGAGAAAGATATTTTAAAAAAGTAACTTACATGGCCCGCCTTGAACTTACTACGATGAGTGATTGAGAAACGAAGTCGGCTCTTGTCCGACTCACCACCATCAACGTCCACCAACTAAAATGTTGATAATCAACTATAAAAAAGAGACTAAGTAACCTGAATAACGACCGAACCAATGTCATCCGAATTGCTTTCACAGCTTATGCGCACAACGACTTAAATATGATTTGTCCAAAAAAAACGTATTTTCTCTAATAAGCTATCATGGTAATTAATTTTTTCGAGATTTGAGAATATGATAGCAGACTTGATGATTTTTGGATGTTTAGAAAACATCAAAAAGACGGAACCAATAGAGATCGTGAGATTTAATATGTGGAGACAGACATAGCCTGACAAAGTTATGGATGATAGCTCATTAGAAAAAATAGGGCAAGAAGTTATCATTAATATTTGCCCACCTGAATAGGAACACCTCACGGCACCCTCGGAAGTATCGGAATCTTTGCAAGTCTCCAAGATCTCGGACTTCTGCAAAAAAGAAAGGACATAATTTGTCTAACGGAAAAAAAATAATTCATACATTTTTCAGCGTTCCATCTTCTCCGACTTTCAATTGAGCAAGCTTCTCAGGAGACACCATCGGCAAGGACACAGCGCTCTGAGGAACCAAAGACTCGTTGCTCTTGTCTTCCTCACCAATTTTTTGCTCGGACATGCTCAGACTGATCTCTAAAATATTGAAAATCAAAAGGTTGCAATAACACAGCAAATCAACTAGCAATAAAAACTAGAAAATAAAAAACTAACTAAAATGGCAATAAAAACTAGCTAAATAGTAAAGCTAATTGATCTCGATGCTCCGACCACTTTTTTGAAAAATTTTTGCACCTTTGTTTGGAAACTTTTGACGGCGAGTATGGAAAAATTTTTTTAGCCCAACTTTTTTTTTCAATTTTTCAGGGCAAAATTTTTTTTTGGATTTTTAGGGCGTTCCTGCATTTTTTAAGAGATGGGATCAGCAAAAGGGCACATCAACAGAATCTCAGCTATCGAACAAAAAAAGTTTGGGTCAAAATGATAAGTGGAAATTGAGTTATGAAGTCCACCAACTTGCGAATTATTTTAAAAAGGCTGTGGTTACTTTGACACAGGGGCGTTTGGCTGTTGGCGTGACAAATGTCACAAAAGCAGCCAAATGTCTAACAAAACGCCAAGCTTTTGAAATTCGAATTTCATTATTGTTTTTTGGCTGCGCTTTTACTGTTTGTGCTCTCATAATTTTTTCCCCAAAGTCTCTTCTTGAGTCTTTTGGGAGATTTTTACAAATTTATGAGGCTTTTCCATTCTTGTGATATTAAAATAACTTGATGATATCTTTTTTAACTTTTTTTCTTATCGTGGTCCATACTTCTTTTTAACCCTTTTAACCAGATTTCCATTGAACAAGTCAATTGTCTGCTAAAAAAGGATACCTATTTTTTTAATTCAATTATCAAACTACTGACATTTAATTTCCGGTAACATTTGAAAAAATTGAATGGACAGTGGAGGGTCAACCAAAAACGCGTTGGGGAAGAAACCCCGCCCACTTTTTAAGAATGTTGTCACTATAACCACACTACGTACTAACCACTGTATCTTTGGCCACCTTAAAAGCGTGCTGTTGTCCTTTTTCATGCGCTTCCTGTGGCTTCATCAGTGCATTTGCTTCGGTTTCTTCAAGACCCAAGGACCCCTACAACGAGCAAGCCAGGCTCCTAACCTTTTGCTTTACACGGGTCGTGTTTGGACTAGCTCCCAGCCCCTTCCTCCTAGCTGCTACCCTGAATGAGCACCTGGACGGCGAAGGATCAGCCTTGGCCCAAGAGATCAAAGAAAACATCTACGTGGACGTTATGCTCTACGCCAACGACAAAGCAGAAGTCCTCGGAAAATGCCACCGATCCAAGAGCATCTTTAAGCAAGACATGTCTGAACATGTCGGCGAGCTTCACGCTTGAAAGGCCATTCTTTGAGCCTTGTACGATAGCTTCTTTCGAGTGCAATTCAAGATTTTTCTTTCCAGCCATATTCATCTGAACAAGAAGAATTAGTTTAGACAAAACCTTTCATATGTTTGTAGAAAATAATGACTAAACAAATAGGTAACAATGAAGTGGGACATTACTTTTTCCGTCCTAAAAACTTGGCGCGGTTTTAAATGTCATAAATTATTGTAAACGTAAATTTTCTAGTCCCAATGTTTCATACTTAAAAGGTAGAGAAAAACGTGTAGAATAAGTTTACATTTTTCACTTTTCCGACATGCTCAATAAAAAAAAGTTACGAGCAAAAAAACAAAAAATTAGTAGGTGGGACATTACTTTTTTCCGCTACTGTACCTACCACGGGTTTTGGGATTTGTGTGAGAAATCGTAATTTTGATTTTGTCAAACCGAATTCACGACAAAGTTCAAAATCAAAAAAAAGTGCTTTGTTTTTAACTTTTGGCTAAATTTTGTTTTCAGTTCATCCACATGGATATCCACCAACTTAAAAGTACCTACCCCATATGTTGGGGTTAAGATGTGTAAAATTGCAAATTTGCTCCTATCAAACCCACATCCCTACACCATTTTACGTTAGAATAAGTGGTTTGTTTTTGTTGTTGACCAAATTTTTATTTTTCAGACCAGCCAGGTGGATATCCACTTACCACAGGGTACCCACCCGGGGTTTTTGGATTCAGGTAGCAAAAATTGCAGTTTTAGTTTTATTTAACCCGATTCCTTGCATGATTTTACGTCAGAATTAATCGTTTGTTTATTATTTTGACTATATTTTTTTCAGGCTATTCAGGTGTATACCCACCTGACCATAGGGTACCCAAATCAGGTTTGGGTAAGTCAAATCGAAATTTTGGTCTTATCAAACCGGATTCACCGCATGATTTTGAGTCAAAAATAATACAGGGTGAGTCTCGAATTTTTTCGAGCTTGTTTTTAGATTTTCAAAAGACTTTTTGTGAGATATGTGAACATGCTTTATAACCACCCTAATGGTGCTTATACCCACCCTACTGATATACCCACCTACCATACAGCCATGCCTGACCACCCTACTGGCATATGTTTTTTTTGTGATACAATGTGTGAGGCGTGAGATTTACAAAAAAAAGTTTAATTTTTTTTAATTTTAAATTTTTTTAACCAACTTTTTTTATGGGTCCAATGATTTGCAATCTTATTTTTGCTCTCTTTGTATGCCAGATATTTTTTAAAAATTTCCCGTACCCCTGCGACCATTTGGCAAAAGGGTGATATATGTTGGTATATATTTGCCTTGTCGACTACTTGAATTTCATCAATTAATACAAGAGCTTCCGCATTACCAACCACAGCAAGTCGACGAGCCTCAAGTTTCGCTAGCAGTTTACTCATTTTCTAAAAAAGGGATTAGAGATGAAGAGAGCAGACAAATAGTGCAAGCAAAAACAAAACAATGTGAAATGCTTTCAAAAACAGCGCTTTTTATATTAACAACAACAGGGGGGACTAACGCAATTTTTAGCCTATTTTCGATGTTTCTCAAGCCTCTAACTCGAAATTTTTCTTTCTTTTTGCCGAAAATATTGAAATTCTATGTAGTAAATCGACTATGCTCTACAAGAATCTGCATATCGAAGTTCACAGTTGGCGACCTTTACAGTTCGCGACCTTTACAGTTCGCGACCTTCCCTTGTTAGCCTTAGTCACTAAGGCAAAGTTTGGCAAAACGTTTCACTGTAACTCGTCAGTATTTGTATCCGATTGGTGGCATACCTGAAAAAACCGGCCAGAAAGTGGACAAACGCTGGACAAACGTGGACTTTTTTTGTATTTTGGATCGTGCATTGCCACAAGCTAGCATAACTGGGAAGGAGTAAATTGTGCCATATCAGTTTGGGCCCTTTTATTGGCATTTTATCAGTTTATAATTGCTGATAGAGGGGCACAAACTGAAATGGCACAACTTATTCCTTCCCGCATAACTTAAGATGAACTCAAAAATACTTTTTTGACTTTGTCTGGTTCTTAGTGGGACCTAACACAACAATTGTTCGATCATAACATCAGTTTTCGAAAGATTTTACTCAGTTATGGCATATTTTATACGGGATGTGGTAAGTTGCTGATAAGTTATTCTAGTAACTTACCGTTTATTAGCCCTAGTTTAACTATTGCTGTCCTGTTCCTCATTTAATGTAAAATTTTGACTATAGTTTCAGATTTTTTAGAGCTAACAGTCTTCGTTGTATCTGTCGTTAAATTTGATGATGCAATTAAGCAAAATGGTTGGTTTTATATTGATATATACTTGACTTTGAAAAGATGATTTCAGGTAAATGTTCTCGGCTAAATTAAACCTGACCCCCACACCTCAGTTAAACCTGACCCCCACACCTCAGTTAAACCTGACCCCACACCTCAGTTAAACCTGACCCCCACACCTTAAACGATCCAACTTGGAAAGCGTCCACCGAGCATTCATTTCAAGGACATCTCGCCTCAAAGCCATCTGAATTAAAAGAAATAAGAAGCTGATTTGAATTAAACGGTACGATGCTGTACGGCAAAACAAAAAGAAATAAGTGGAGTCTGAGGTGTGGGGGTCAGGTTTAACTGAGGTGTGGGGGTCAGGTTTAACTGCTCCATGTTCTCTTGAGCAACTATAAAGGTCGTGGAAATGCAAATCCCCTTTTTCAACTATTGTGGAACTCTTTAATTTTAAGATTTTAGACCATCTTTAATTTTAAGATTTTCGACCATTTTCTGGCAACTAAACCACTCGTCGTTGATGGACAAAGGGTGAAAACAAAGCATCTTCCTATGCAATACACGCTCTTTGTTGGTGCTTTGTCCAAAACAACATCGCAAGAATCGCTGCAGACATTCTTCTCCAAATTCGATCCTGACGTGAATTGCTTTTTACAGAGAAATGATGATGGGAAATCGCTTCGTTATGCCTATGTTGATTTTTCATCGAAGGAAATGGTCATTTTTTAATTTTTTAAGTCTTTTGTGTTTTATTAATTAACAAAAAAAAATTAGCGGGAGAAGGTATTAGCTGCCATACCTCATTTGATCGATGGCACTGAAGTTCGCGTTCGTCGTCTTCGTTCATTCGGTCGCACATTATTTGTTGGCTTGCTTCATGCTGATACAACAGAAGAAGTTTTGAATGACTACTTCTCGAAGTTCGGTGAAGTCGAGCAATGCATAAAGAAACATCATCTTGAATCCAGACAGCCTCTTCGTTGTGGTTATGTCACTTTCCGTTCTATGGATGGAGTCAGTGTTTTCTTGATGATTTATTGTGCTAAATTGTTGCTTTAGTTCAACAAAGCAATACAAGCTCGTCCTCATCGCATTAATGGCAAGCAAGTCAGTGCCCTGAACTGCCTTGCTGGTTCATTCTCTCATCAGTCAAGTAAAACGACTCTGCTTCTCGAAGGATTGTCGCCTTCAATCGCAGAAGACTCACTTGATCAAAGGAAAGAGGGTTGATGTCAGCTGGCATCCTCATCCAACTCTGGCTAACGCTTACGTAAGTGACTTAATCAACCAAAATTTTGTTGTCATTTATTATTGTCATTTTAGTCGGACGTGCTTCAGAATTTCCATTTTCGAACTCTCGAAGATTGTTGGCCACGTCCTCGCAGCTGGTGGCATCAGTGGGTGCCTAGGTCCATTCGACAGCTGTTGTATACGTATTGGTATGCAACCGTCAGAATGCTCAGCCGCAAAGGGTCTATTCGAACATTTATCATCCCTTGTATTTATCCTTTACCTTTGTACTTTGCACTGTTCTGCCTGATGTCATATTTGTGCAGTACAACTGCTTATTGTTCACTTTTTGTATGTAATGAATGTCAATAAATATTGAGAGGAAGCCTTTTTACTTTTAGAGTGCTAAGATATGATAAGGTATATTTTCAACTATCGCCGTTTATTTGTGACGTAAAATCGTGCAAGGACAGGAACAAAATCGTGATTTTATCCACCTTGAAACAAAAGCCCGGGTTAGGTACCAGCTATATCCATCTGGATAGCCTGAAAATAGAATTTTGTCGCATCAAAACTAAAAGATCATTGTGTCACACGTATAATGGTGTGGGTAATTCAAATTTCATTTCGATCGAAATCGCTATTTCACCCACCCGAACGAGAAATCTGGCGAGGTTACCACCTGGTCGCATGGATATCCACCTAAGTGGGCCGAAAAACACAAAGTAGTTAAATCCGAAAAAAATGGTCCTATCATACATGGAATTTTGCGAAAAATCCGGTTTGATAAGACTAAAAAGTTGACTTTACCCAACAAAACGATAAAACCTCGGGTAGGTATCCTGTGGTAGGTGGATATCCACCTGGGTGCCCTGCAAAAAAACATGGTCAAAATTATAAACAAACCATTAATCCTAACGTAAAATTATGTAGCGAGTTGGGTTTGATAGGACCAAATTTGCAAATTTACCCATCTTATAGCCGAAATATGATGCAGGTGCTTTCAAAGAGGTGTATATCCAGGTGGAGGACCTGAAAAAAAATTAGCTAAAAATTAGAAACAAAGCACTTTTTCTGATTCAAAATCGTGTGGCGAATCCGGTTTGACAAAACCAAAATTTCGATCTTTTACCCAAGTCCAAAAACCCAGGGTTTTTTTCGGTGCCCGAGGGTAGATGGACATCCACCTGGATGTCACGAGAAATACGAATTATTTAAATCCAAAAATAAATCTTCCTGTAATACGTAAGATCCTGTTGCGAATCAGGTTTGATAAGATCGAAATTTTGATTTTACCCTCCCGAAATATGCGATCACCAAACACTTAGAAATTCAAACAAATCATTCCGCAAATATGTTGTTTGAGCAAATCCTAATTTGAGCAAATGTTTTGTTTATCAAATAGTTTATTGAACATTTCTCCAATTTATCTTTTATAGGCACGCCCTAAAAAACATGTTTTCTACACGTTTCAGGTGCTAATACGTTGAAAAAACATGCTTTTGGGCTGTTTTGGGAGGAGGCGATATAAGGCACTCCAGCCTAATCGTCATGTTAACTGTTAGTCGTAAAAACCCGCACAAAATGTCGTCTTCAGTCGACTTTACGACCCTCGAATCTAAAATTTCAAATGTCCTTTTTGTCTGAAAAAAAATCTTAGAAGCCTGACTTACATTCTAGAAAAGACTTCAGTATAGTTGCTTCTTCAAATTCTATATTTTAATTAATATTTTCCAACTTTTGTTGTTATGCTACGTTTTGCTTGACATTATACCCTTGTCAATGACTCACTATTGAATCTCTCAACGCAAATATAACCTGCATTACCATCGTTTTCGGGACACCCGATTTTTTGCATTGCAACATTCTCTCATTGTTGCTAAATGTTGAAAAAATCTTTTCTATTGTCCATGGTTTCACCTTGCGTGACTCACACTTTCTGCTATATTGGTTTTCTTTTCGGTCCAACAATAGCACCGATTGGCTATGAACATGCAACTCTCGTACATAAATAAGCACCGATATTTTCTATTTGTACAATTGACAAAATGCGATTTCCTCAATTTTCTGTGGTCTCAGCTCTATTTTGCTGCCTGTTCCTGATAGCTGCCAATCTTGTGCATTATGCTACAGCATCAAATCCGTATCAAGTAGCTTCTTATAAGTAATATTTTAAAGATATTAGCCATTTTGTCAAAAGACGGTACCGTACTTTCTCTTATGATTCTACTAGGGGCAACAGGCGTCTCTATCGTATTTTAAAATTTTAATAAATATAAATCTATCACACCCCCTGATTAACCCCTACCACCTACCTATCCACCTCCTACCTATCCACCTCCTGCCTACTCTTCTCTTGGCTACTTCCTCCTGGCTACCCCCCGCCTATCCAAACCAACAGCTCCCGCCCCCTAGCCTACCCCTTTCTGCATAAATACCTTAAACACCACCACCTGGGCATCACCACCTGGATACCACTACCTGTGACCACCAAAAACATGCCTTTGGCAGGTTTGTTTTGCTTTATTGACCAACAATGCAGCATGCGCGAAGTCTGTGCAATAGCGCAAAAGATGCGCCTTGAAATTCTCTATCGAAATAACATATACATAAGGGGTGGAAAGATCAAAAAGCAAAAAATGAAAAAAAGCGTTACGGAGCTTCACCTCCATAATACTATATTTAGATTTGTTTTCAGACGATTTTTGCCTTTTTTGTTTCAGGTTTACAAAATAACCGCTCGTCACTCTTTAATGATCCCTGCGGCTCTATATAAAGCGCCTCCAAACTAACTTTTTCAGCTTTTGGCCTTTTTAAATTTTTTTATTACTTTATGTCACATGGTTTTTTTCTGACTCAGCACTTACACTCACTCATCCTGAGTCAGATTGCGCCTCATCTTTATTCCTTAAATGCGCACACTTTGATGCAGCTTGTTTTTGCAAAACAAATTACATGTTTGAGTACAAGTCAAATACGAATATTCCAAAAACACCAAAATTTGACGTGAAAGTCCCATACATGGGACAAGTTTGTTTCCACCTAGGGTCCGACACTTTTTTACCTCAATTTTTTTAAAATTTTTGCCATTGATATTTGGTTAATCTAGCTCCGAAAATCGCAAGGATCCCGATTTTGCGAATCGTTTTTTAAAAATACTGCAATTTTTCTTATTCAGACCCGCGATAGTAAAAAATTCGGTGTTTGTTTATCAAGACCCGTGGGTTTCAGTGATAAAATTATTTAATTTGACAATAAGAAGTAGTCAAAAATAGAGATACCGTCACCAAGCTTTTTTAGAATAAGCGAAAAATTGGCTGGACACTAGTATTTTGTTTTAAAATGACGCCAAATGGCGTACACCGGTGCCGGTACCCATGCAACTATGTGTATCTCGTCCTAAAAATTGCAAGGATTCTGATTTTACCAGTCGTTTTTCCAAAATTATGCAATTTTTCCATACAAATACCTAAAACACCTCCTGGCGCATTGTCTCATATATGGGACAAACTTCAGGCGTGTTTTTCTTAGCGACCACTAAAGATATCGATTTCCGGTTTTTTAATGAATAGTAAAGGACTGAGCAATTCTAAAAAAATCATAATTTTGCCTTCTGAACATCGAGAAAAAAATATTTGTTCAAAAACGTGAATTGGCCTTTTTAGACCAGATAGCATTTTGAGAATTTTACATTACCGTATTTCCTCTAATTAGCGCAACCGAACCACCCTCCCCCCCGTGATTCAAAATCGTGTTCTTGGCATCGTGTTTTTGATGAACTTTTTGATCGCTTCTCTCAGGCAAGTCACCACCCATTTTGTAGCTAGAAAGATGAGCTATCAAATGGTTGGTAACTTGCCGGGGAGAGGTGGTAAAAAAGTGGGTCAAAAACACAATGCCAAAAACACGATTTGAAATCAGACGGGGGGGGGGCGGTGGTAGGGCGCTAATTAGAGGAAATACGGTATATATTGATTTTATTATGTTGATTTTTTTGGTATGTCGATTTTTTTCTGTAACTAACAAATTTCATCCCTTTTCTACAACTTGCTTAAAATTTTTTTGAGAAATGAATCATTCGTCAAGGAAAAAATGGCATTTTAAAATTTTTCCCATATATGAGACAGTGCGCATTTATGGGCTGACTGTAGAATTTCTCGTACATTATACAAAAAATTATACAGTTATTAACCTACAGTTATTGACGGAGGAAAATCTGACTCAGGATGAGTGGGTGTTTTTACCCAGAAAAAAACCATGGGACAGAAAGTAATAAAAAAATAAAAAAACCGAAAGTCAAACGAAAATTTATTTGGAGGCACGTCATATGTAAATATCCATGGTACTACTCCTTCCGAATAGCCCTCCTATTTTGAAAATTTACAATAAAAAGTGGTTTTGATCTGGTTTGCCTTAATCCCCCGTATGGGTTAAAATCAGTCTTTCGGCAACAACTTTTTTCGGCAACAAAAATTAGTCTTCCCATAATTTTGAATCGTGCATTGAGTGATGTTAATTTCTATTACTAAATTGTTTCGTTGATGTTTGTTGAATCTTTGGTGGGTATGTCAATAAAACGTGTTATGAATCTGCACATCAGACATATCCGAGCTAGAATCTCGTCGCTTCTCGACGAGATTCTCGCTCGACCCACCCCCCCATCGATCAACACTAAAAGTGCACATCTACCCCTGAGAAATGGGAGGCAATTTTTTTGACAAAATTCAAATTTTTTCATTCAGAAAGTGTTTAGATATGCTTTTTTCCAAAAAAATGAGTTTGGGAGGTGATTTTGGGTCACTTTTTTTATAAATCCTAGTACGAGGGGGAACTAAATGACTAAGTAACTAAAAGTGCGTCCAAACCTAATAAAAATTTAATTTACGAAAACATTTTTGATTTCTTTGAAAATTTGCCTCAACCCCCTGTATGGGTTGAAGGGTGTCTGAGGTGTGGGAAATTAGACCTGTGTTTGAGTCTGTCCTACCATACGCTGACAACAGGGTGGACCATCGAGGGTTACCGTGCACTTCAAATGGTGTAAAAAATTATCCACTACTGGCATTAATAAAGAAAATACGGCAATCAATGGAATGGCAGGGTTCACCGGAGGCAGGGTTCCAAGATTTTCGAAATAACCGATCAGGGCTCCCGTCTAGAAGATCTCTACAAACAAGTTTTATTTGTGCTTATCCCAATACGGCAATCAATGGAATGGCAGGGTTCACCGGAGGCAGGGTTCCAAGATTTTCGAAATAACCGATCAGGGCTCCCGTCTAGAAGATCTCTACAAACAAGTTTTATTTGTGCTTATCCCGATACGGCAATCAATGGGATGGCAGGGTTCACCGGAGGCAGGGTTCCAAGATTTTCGAAATAACCGATCAGGGCTCCCGTCTAGAAGATCTCTACAAACAAGTTTTATTTGTGCTTATCCCAATACGGCAATCAATGGAATGGCAGGGTTCACCGGAGGCAGGGTTCCAAGATTTTCGAAATAACCGATCAGGGCTCCCGTCTAGAAGATCTCTACAAACAAGTTTTATTTGTGCTTATCCCAATACGGCAATCAATGGAATGGCAGGGTTCGCCGGAGGCAGGGTTCCAAGATTTTCGAAATAACCGATCGGGACTCCCGTCTCGAAGATCTCTACAAACAAGTTTTATTTGTGCTTATCCCTAACAATTCATTTGTTCAGTGGTGTAGACGACTACCATCTTTGTGATAGCTGTACTTGTTCAACACCAGAAACTAGTGTCACCGATTGCCAACTGTGGTGCCAATATGGAGGCTTCCAAACCGGGCAATGTTACAACGGCAATTGTGCCTGTTCTGGCCCTACAAAATGCAATCCCATGGGAACCACACCATCTTCAAGTGCCTCCCGTCATTCTTTCTTCATCAACATTTTTGCCAACTATATTTATATGATGCTTGTCAATTAGTCAATTTTCACATATTTACCTTTTTTTTAATTTAAAAATGTGCATATTCTGAAAATAAAACGAACTAGTGAAGAAAGTAATAATTTAAAGGTTGCGGTAAACTGGGCAAAAACAAGTAGAGCTGGAATCTAGCGTTCGGGCGGGATTTCGCGACGGGATTTTCAGCCGAAAAAATTTCGGGATCGGGATTTTCGCTAAAAAATTTCGGGATCCCGTCGGGATCCCGTTCAAATTTCGGGATTTTTCCATTTTCTGTTTTTTACAAGAAATTACCCTTAAACGTTACTCTATGACTACAAATACACCTTCAGTAAACATTTTATATTTGGCTACGCTTCACATAATGGACATAATTCAATAACAATAATTTATCATAATATTATAATTTATTGCGTGAACGAAAAGCCCTTTTGTGCTGCCATCAGACATTTTGATTGATTTTTTGCACATTCCACATTTGGCTTCAAACGACGACAGTTTCTCGAAAAGTCCGATACTCCAGATAACGCTCATAGCTACCGTATTTCCTCTAATAGAGCCCCCTAACTTTGAGGACCTATATCTCAGCCCAGAGTCAATGTTTTGCAAAGCTGTTTTACGCGTTTTCTTAACTCCCACGAGCTCTACCGATTGCACTTTTCAGATTTTAGTTGAGCACCCAAAAATCTCGAGATCGAATTCCAAATTTTCCGATTTTCGGGCATCCAAAAAATAAAGCCCCCGGGGGCTCTATTAGAGGAAATACGGTATAACAATCAAGTAAAAATTATATCGGAGAGAGAGCAAAAGAATCAATTTTGCAAAAAAATGCGTCAAATGTATGTTTTTATATTTGATAAATTTCCGTCGGGATTCGTCAAATTTCGGGATCGGGATCGGGATTTTGGAAAATGATCGGGCGGGATTTCGGGACGGGATTTTCGCCCAAAAGTCGATCGGGCGGGATCGGGATCCCGTCCCGTTTCCAGCTCTAAAAACAAGGGATATGCATTTTTTTTGGCGAAAATTTTGGTTTTGCGTTTTTCTGCTTGATTTTTTAACCTTTTTTCAAAGTGATAACACCATCAGGTAGCCATGCAATTCTAGTTTCTGATGCAGGGTTGCCAAGTGGGCAAAAAATCATAATGGCTGATTTATTAGGCAAAATTTTTTAAAATGCATTTTTATCATGTTTTTAAGCGGAATTTTTTCAAAAGTCTGCCCTCCGGGCTGCCAAGTCCCTCAAATTTAATGCTTATTCGAACTGTAAAAACAGAATTTTTTGTTTATTGATAATTTCTGAGTATAGAACATTTTGAAAAAGCACAGATTTGTCAAATTTTCGAAAATGCCACGGCCACGAAAAAACATGGTAAGACAGTCGAAAAATACAATTATTTACGTTTTTTAACGTCTTGCCATAAAAGCGGATCCCTTTTATTCCCTCTCTCTCAATACAGCCCTTATACCTTTTCAAAATTTGAAAATCGCCAATTTGAATTTTGAAAATTTGACTAAAAAAACCATGATACCCCTGTTGATCGAAAAAAAATTTTTGCTCAGAATTAAAAAAAACAGCCGGCTTTCTCATGAAATCGGGGTCGAGAAACACGAATTTGAAGTTATCTTTGGGGGAGGTTAGGTGGATTCTATACTGCAACCATTTGTTTGCCCATGCATGCAGAACAGTTTCCCAAAATTTTAGGTCGACCACGTTGAAGTGGGTAACTACCCAGGATATTGAGATTCTGGTTGGTCAAAACAGCATTTTAATCTTGACAAACCGTGTTCAGGAAACGATTCTGGATAGGAAACAATGATTTTTAATTAATTCAAGTAAAATCCAAATTTTTGGATTCTGGAAGTGTTAGTTGTGCTAGTTAAGGGAAGTACGAGGTGGTTTTCTTGCCCAATCTGAGACCTTAATGGTCCTACAACAACTAGTTTATGACCGTCAGTCAAGTCAGTCTGCTACCATCAGCACCTGTAACCTGAAAAAGTTGGAGGGAGAATTTACCGGAGGGGGAATTTACCGTGGTGAAATTTAGCTGAAGGAGGAGGGGGGTTGTGGGTGGCGGATGTGAGTAACTTGCCAGAGAAGGAATTTACCGTGGTGAAATTTACCTGAAGGAGGGGGCCGGGTGTGGGTGGCGGATGTGAGTAACTTACCAGAGAAGGAATTTACCACCCTAAGTAGGGTTGTTACACAGTTAACTCGAATTTTCAAAAATTTATGACCTTTTTTGATGTTTTTATGTGTATTTTTTCACAAAATTTTGAGTATGTGACCCCACAACTAAAGGCCTAGGTCACTGGCTACACAGTAGTATAAAAACTGTGGTATATTGGGAACTTCTTCGGAAAGGGGGCCAAATTTTTGAAATAAAAATATGTCATTCTTTTTTTGGTCATTTTTGGTCGACATCCATTTTCTTCCCACTGCATGGGGTTATCGTGCCGATATTCTTGTTCTTTTTGATTGTGATGCATGAGTATAGGTCTTCAGTTTGTGCTGATGTTCTCTTCTATTTAGCTTTATAGATGTTCTGAGGGGACTCAATCTTCGTAGCTTGCTTCGCTTTCTCGATTCAAAAACTGATGTGGAATTCTTGCAGTGGCTTCAAGCAATTGGTCTTCTACATTCAAAACGCACATGTCGGTTCTAGTATACAATCAGGTTCCATAATATACCTTGGTCCCCCTGTTGATTTTTTCTCGAAAAAATTGGGGTTGGGGTCGCTTATTAGAGTCATTTTGAAATTTTCGGGTGGAAATCCAAAATCAAAAAAGTAGAATCGGCAGAGCTCGCGGGAACTAAGAAAACGCAAAAAAAAACTTGCTCGTAAAAAATTTCCTGCTCTGAAATACAGACCCTCAAAATCGAGGAGGGGGCTTATTAGAGGAGTGGGGCGGTATTTAGAGGAAATACGGTACTTGTTTTACACAGCTGGTCGGCCGATTTTCGCCCTGTGATCATCGCTTTCGGTTTCTCTTGATGAGTTTACTATAAATGGATTTCCTTTGGATTTCCTGTGAAAATTGGCATTTTTCGGTTCAAAATTTATTAGACCTCACCAACTATACTGCTTCCGATCTTTTAAATCTGTAGACTTTTTACAAATTATGACTTGATTTAGCTGATGTAAGCCGATGTAACAGGCTTAGTTGCCTAGGCGCCGGTGCGCGCACCGAAAATTTTCAGAAAAAATAGGGCGCCGGCGCCGACTTTCAAAAACTACAGCGCCTGTTTTTTCAGCAAATTTGCATATTTTTAACACGTTTTTCCTTCAAAAAAAATTTTTTAATCTTTTTCTATCTTTTTATTGATTTTTGCTAAAAAAAAATAACATGATTTATTTTTTTTTTTATACAAATAGTTAACCAACAAATCATGAAATTGAAGAAGTTTTAGCCATTGAACCTGTTCCAATAAACTTCAACTTACATATTATGCAGGTACTTAACAATATCTTAGGCTTACTCATAACTGGCCATGCTAGCTCATGATGTACAGCTTATATTCTAAAAGCACAGCGCCTGCCTGTGCTACCTAAATGCTAACAGATGTTAGAAAAAGTCTAACATAATCACTATTGTGAAAATGTATAATAGGGTCGTATAATTACCATGGTAATTAAAATTGTGGTAATTACCATGGTAATTACCTGGTAATTACCAAAATCAATGGTAATTATTATTATTTTCAAATTATCATTTTTATAAAGAACCAGCAAGCAATAATGTATAATAGGGTTGTATACAGTCAAACCCCGATATAGTGCGACTCCGATATAGTGCGAACCCCGATATAGTGCGACCTTGAGCTCGACCCATTTGGTCAAAAGTCTTTAAAAGTCTCGATAGTGCGAGTCCCGATATAGTGCGAGTCTCGTTATAGTGCGAATTTTGTTTGGTCCCCAGGGGTCGCACTATATCGGGGTTTGACTGTAATAAATTCTCATTCTTATAAAGAACCAGCAAGCAATATCGTTGGCGGCTGGATTGTAGACTTCTCCCGAAACAAACAATTCTCTTGCTACATCACCACAGTCCTTGACAGCAAAAATAGTAGGTCGTGAATTGCAGGTCTTTGGAAGAAAACTCTAAACAGCTAAATCAACTTCATCGCTGTCACACGTCAAGGCCTGACTGTGAGACCAGCACGTTCTGATGCAAAATTCTCTTTTAAAATCTTTCTATCACAGTGAATTTTTTTTGAAGGGCGATTTTTCTACCGAAAATCCTAGGGGCATGTTAACGCATTCGGCATCGGCCCGCGAATTCAAAAAAGTTTTCTAATCATTGAACTTCTGACAAAAGTTCAATGACTACGACTTGTTTTCCATTTGCATCTACATCTTCTGTTCGTTTGAAATAACTCCAGGACCAAAACAAAGGTTTCATCTATAAAAAATGCAATAAGCTTACAATCTGTAGTATTCTGCTAAAGTCCGAAGAACTTTTGTAAGTGAATTAAAAACCTGTCACAACTTTGAAAACTTTAAGTTTAAATTCAAATTTCACTCTTTTTGAAAAATGGGCCGGAGTGCCTTATATGTCATAGCCCGAAAAGTGGTTTTGACCACTTTTTTGAACTTATCTTGTCGTAATTAGTACGAAAAACATGTTTTTTTCACCCGGACGATTATTTGTGGAAAAATATTTTTGACCAAAATGATCATAAATGATCAATAAATGATCATAAATATAGTTACACATCCACCAATTCACATGGCTGCTGTATGTAAAAAGGGGGAATGAGAGTGTTAAACTTTAGCATATTGTTCGGAATAGTCTCTAAGGTGCTTGGGGGTGCGCATCTCAAGTCCAAGCCCCCGCGCCCCCGCAGGGGGCGCGGGGGCTTGGGATATGGGATATGGGCCATTGCATTCTGGCATGGGTATGCCCATGCCAGACCCATGCAAGGGCCATGCAAAGGCCCATGCAAGGGATATGGGCCTTAGCCGCTGTCGTTTGGGTAGCCGCTGTGGTTTGGGTAGCCGCTGTGGTTTGGGTACCCGCTGGTGGTTCGGGTAGCCGCTGTGGTTCGGGTACTCGCTGGTGGTTCGGGTATTTTTGGTGGTTCGGGTAGCCGCTGTCGTTTGGGTAGCCGCTGGTGATTCGGGTAGCCGCTGTGGTTTGGGTACTCGCTGGTGGTTCGGGTAGCCGCTGTGGTTCGGGTACCCGCTGGTGGTTCGGGTACTGCTGGTGGTTCGGGTAGCCGCTGTGGTTTGGGTATTCTTTGGTGGTTCGGGTAGCCGCATCTGAAGCATCTACAGATATGGGATTAAATGACCTCTACACCAAAAGACACCAGGGCCCTAGGATGGGGCCCGAACCCCTAGGATGGGGTACTGGTCAAATCCGTTTACGGATAATTGTGTCCGGCACCGATTGTGTTCAGATTATATTAAAGGGGCAATCATGTGCGGTATGTGTAAAACGACCGATTGTTTCCGGCTCCTATAAAAGGGACAACTATTCCAGGCTATTAGAGGAGGGGACGTCCTATTAGACGAAATACTGTCCTCAAATCAAATACCGAACTAGTGCTGGTTTTACAAGTCAAGTGCTTACTGCACGATTTCTTTATTTAAAGAAACTACATTTGGAATTGCAAGGAAGAGCGAAATTCTGATTTTGTTGTCTTTGCTTGATAAATGATTGTTAGTCTTTCAAACACTCCCTGTCTTCGCCATCGAACTGTCCACTTAATTCAATCACTCCGATGTTCAGAATGAGATCTGCTTGTTCTCCAATCGACACATAGTCATCCTAAAGTTACTTCTGATAATTAAGAAATTTACGAAAAAAAAATTTTGACCCTCATCCTGTGAACCGGTCACGTACAAAATTTGCCTGCGCCAAAATTTGCCCGGGTTTTAAAAGCGGCCAAAATTTGCCCGGAAATTTTGCAATTTTTTGAGTTTAGGTAAAATTGCCCAAATGACTCTAAACGCTGAAACAACTGTATTATTAAATCCAAAATCGTGTGCTGAAAACGGTTTTTGTAAGACCAAAATAATGTTTCTCAATACTTTCCCAGAATCTCAATACTCTGGCTAGATACACACTCCGTGGTGGACGACCCAAAATTTAAGCGGATTTTTCTGAATGAGAAAAATAATCATTTCTATCTTGACTGAAACGATGTCCTGAATAGATTAGTGAATATTAAAAGGTTTTTCTGTCGCTAAATTTTCAGATTGTGGTCAATTGTGCAGCTGGACGTCCACCTGGGGCCTCCGAAATTTTGGGGTTACGTCCACCTGGAGGGGCCTCCAAAATTTTGGGGTTACACGTCCACCTGGAGGGCCTCCAAAATTTTGGGGTTACACGTCCACCTGGAGGGCCTCCAAAATTTTGGGGTTACACGTCCACCTGGAGGGCCTCCAAAATTTTGGGGTTACGTCCACCTGGAGGGGCCTCCAAAATTTTGGGGTTACACGTCCACCTGAGGGGCCTCCAAAATTTTGGGGTTACACGTCCACCTGGGAGGCCTCCAAAATTTTGGGGTTACACGTCCACCTGGAGGGCCTCCAAAATTTTGGGGTTACACGTCCACCTGGAGGCCTCCAAAATTTTGGGGTTACACGTCCACCTGAGGGGCCTCCAAAATTTTGGGGTTACACGTCCACCTGAGGGGCCTCCAAAATTTTGGGGTTACACGTCCACCTGGAGGGGCCTCCAAAATTTTGGGGTTACACGTCCACCTGGAGGGGCCTCCAAAATTTTGGGGTTACACGTCCACCTGGAGGGGCCTCCAAAATTTTACATACAGCAGCCATGTGAATTGGTGGATGTGTAACTATATTTATGATCATTTATTGATCATTTATGATCATTTTTGGTCAAAAAAATATTTTTCCACAAATAATCGTCCGGGTGAAAAAAACATGTTTTTCGTACTATATACGACCAGATAAGTTCAAAAAAGTGGTCAAAACCACTTTTCGGGCTATGACATATAAGGCACTTTAGCCGAAAAATGTTTATAGTTACCAATATTTTAATGATCGTGGTGATTTGGATGGTAATTACCGGTAAGGGAACGTCCATAAATTATGTCAGACTGACAGCCCGGTTTTGGGGCCGTTACACACTGCAGATCCGAAAATGCGGAAAAGACTGGTGCTGTGGAGGTTACCGATGTGCAAAACTTCCAAATTTCCTACCATCATTTCTCCCTGCGCCTATCCCATGTGTTTTTGACGCAAGAGGACCAAGAGTAGCTGAAGAGGGTGATGAAAAACCTGAATTTGGAGATTTGGCAGACAGACTCGCACTCAGTAGCTGCTTTTCTGAACCCATTTGCTTTGATCAGTACTGCCCAACTATAAAAGACAAGTACGAGAAAATGATGTGTAAGCATTGTCGGCTTTATATGTCTAGCGTCAAACGGAAAAATGCGCATGAAAAGGCTTGCCAAGAATTTGAAATGGATTTCATGGATTTCCAGGATCCTGAAGAAACCGTCATTGAAGACGAAGTAGATTTGGCTGAGGAAATGAGGCAAGTGCGAGCCCTTCAAGAAAACTATCAAGAATTAGAAATGGAAAACTTAAAATATGAGCCATAATAAAATATGAACTATATGTTTCAATCTTATTTTGCTATAAATACATTTATTTTTTATATAACGTGCAAAACAGATAAACAAATACACAAAAAATTAGGTCAAAATTTTCAAAACTGATTTAAACTATTCAAGAAAATTTTCTGAGAAATCTGACATTCCTGTCAGAAAAAAGACCATTTACTTCCCACCCCCCTCTGTCAGATTTTGTCAGATTGGGCTAGCTTTTTTCTTTCGGGAAGGGGACTTTATTTGCTCGCATTCTTTGCAGACTGTTTTCTTCACAATGTCATCCGTGCAAATGTTTCGCTGGCATGTCTGAAAAAAGAGTTACCTTCTAAATTTGAATACATATGCTAAATCGATCAAAATACCTCGCATTTTTCCATTGTATGACTTCTTTTGGTGACTTTGCAAATCGGACATTTCACAACGCTCGTCGGAGTTTGACCGGTCACGCGTTTCTGAATGTCTCTTATCGCAGCTCCCATCTTTTGGAATTCAGTAGTCATCCAGTGATCGGATTGTGCGCGGATATCTTGTTGAGGTTGCATGAGCTCTGCACTCAAGTTGTAGAGAAAAGCCCGCCGCGCGCCAACGTCGTTTGCGTCCTTCTGTTGCTGTTGGAAAAGAACCCACGCATTTTGCGCCGCCACACTGACCAGCCAAAAGAACAGCTAAACCAAAGATTTGAATATACGATATTCTACGGCATGATACACAACATACCTTTAGAGGCCAACGCCTGGTTACTGGTGAGAAAGCAAAGTGTTTGATCATCTCATCAAACTGGTCGACGCCGCATTTTGTCTTGTTGTAGTCAGCGATCATGACTGGTTTTGCAGCCTTCTTGTTGTAAGACGCATCATGGCGAAACGTTGAATAGAGAAGAACCTTCTTATTTTTGCGCACTTGCAGCTACATCAATGTCTCTGGTCCACGGAAGATGTACTTCCTTCGCCCTATATATATCAAGGAAACAGAATAATTTATTATTGCAAAAAATGCAAACATACTTGCAATTCTTCACCAACAAATTCTTTCGGAATTCCAATCCTGTTCGATCGCACGGTTCCTAGCAGGTGAGTTTTCTTCTCCAATAGGGATGTTCCAAGCTCCGGCGAAGTGAAAAAGTTGTCGCAGACAATTGTCCTTCCTGTGTTCACCAAGCCAGCGGACAGCGAAGTAACGACCTAAAACATATAAAGTTATACAAACTTCAGTACAGTGAGGTAAACTAATTACCTGGGCACCCAAACCTTGTTCGGACTGTCCTTGTTTACCCAGGTAAACGCACGCATTGTAGAGATACTTCGTCCTTGGGTCAACGCAGCTCCATATCTTGATGCCGTATTTGTCCGCTTTGCTCGGGATGAACATACGAAAGCTGCACCTGCCGAGAAAGCCAAGCAGCGCTTCGTCGATAGTCAGATATTCGCCAGGCTGATGCAGCTCCCTACAGTTGTTCAGAAACTGTATAAAAAGTCAGATCATAAATAATTTCATGTATGGGTGCCAGAAAACTAATTTTACCTTTCGAATGGGAATGAGTTTGTCAACATTTCTGCCGGAGCCATCTTTTTGCCGGTCTTCTTTCTTGTCAAATCGCAGTGCGCGACGCAAAACCAAGTACCTATAAAAACAATGTCCAAAACATTTCTAAAGAAAATGTCCAACCTGTCGCGAGAAAAAGTCAAGTGAGCGTCCAAAGACCACGATCCTGGTTCTACGGAAAAGATAGAAGCAGTAGACACACTTTTGAATCCGGTGATTCCCAATCGAAGTAATAGACCAACAAACTGTAAAAATATATGGTAAAAATCAAGTAAAGTTTTTAGTGCAATAAATCCTTACAGCAGTTATTTCGGTAGCATCCGTAGGATAAAATGGAACACCACGATTTTTTTGCATCTTCTCTGACTCTTTCTTCAAGCGCGCAATCTCTTCACTGGTTGTTTCACGATTCTATAATTCAATACGATAATAGGTTGAAAGCAAACATAACACTTACATTTCCAGAATGCCAGGCGACAAAAAAGACATTAACAAAGAACCTTCCGAAAGATTTGCTTGTTGACCATGAGGCCCGGGCTGATATCGCGAAAACCCGGAAGGAGCAGATGAAGTGCGCGACCATTTAGAAGGAACGGCTTCGTATGCATTTTGGAGGCACGCTTCTTGCACATTGAGAATTGGAGCACTGTCGTCTTCGTCGTGGTAGTGATCAGAGAGGTCTTCCCTTCCGTATTCCTCGTCGCTGAATTCTTTATCGCTTTCTTCGCCAAATTCAAAGTCAGCCATAGCAAGCGAATATCTGAATAAAATCATATAAGTTGTTTTCAGAGTAGCGACTTGATTTACTGACCCATGGACCATTTGTTAGCTTTCAGGAGTGCGGAGCCAAATTCACAAGGGTTTTGGGCTCGCCCGAAACCCTAGGATGGGGTACTGGTCAAATCCGGACACGGATAATTGTGTCCGGCACCGATTGTGTTCAGATTATATTAAAGGGGCAATCATGTGCGGTATGTGTAAAACGACCGATTGTTTCCGGCCCCTATAAAAGGGACAACTATTCCAGGCTTATGTAAAAAGTGTGGTTTACGGTAATTTCAATAAGGTGCTTTGTAATTGCTCAGGGTGAGATTATTAGAAATGAAGTGCATTAGATGGATATTCTTATTTTTCGGTTGCTTTTTCACAAAAGTTTACCCCTCCCCCTTTTCGTTTTAGTAAGCCCCCATTTTAGTAAAAGCCACCTTTTAGTAAGTGGCTTTTGGCCCTCTGGTTTAAGAGATTCTGACCGATTTATTGATCTTTCTGACCATAAAATACGAGTTCCCCAAAATTTCGAAGCAGCTGTCAGGGTCCCTTTAAGTTTTATGTAGTATTTATTCACTGTGGCTATTAGAGGAGGGGACGTCCTATTAGACGAAATACTGTCCTCAAATCAAATACCGAACTAGTGCTGGTTTTACAAGTCAAGTGCTTACTGTACGATTTCTTTATTTAAAGAAACTACATTTGGGATTGCAAGGAAGAGCGAAATTCTGATTTTGTTGTCTTTGCTTGATAAATGATTGTTAGTCTTTCAAACACTCCCTGTCTTCGCCATCAAACTGTCCACTTAATTCAATCACTCCGATGTTCAGAATGAGATCTGCTTGTTCTCCAATCGACACATAGTCATCCTAAAGTTACTTCTGATAATTAAGAAATTTACGAAAAAAAATTTTTGACCCTCATCCTGTGAACCGGTCACGGCCAAAATTTGCCTGCGCCAGAATTTGCCCGGGCTTTAAAAGCGGCCAAAATTTTCCCGGAAATTTTAAATTTTTTTGAGTTTAGGTAAAATTGCCCAAATGACTCTAAAGGCCGAAACAACTGTATTATTAAATCCAAAATCGTGTGCTGAAAACGGTTTTTGTAAGACCAAAATAATGTTTGTCAATACTTTCCCAGAATCTCAATACTCTGGCCAGATACACACTCCGAGGTGGACGACCCAAAATTTAAGCGGATTTTTCTGAATGAGAAAAATAATCATTTCTATCTTGACTGAAACGATGTCCTGAATAGATTAGTGAATATTAAAAGGTTTTTCTGTCGCTAAATTTTCAGATTGTGGTCAATTGTGCAGCTGGACGTCCACCTGGAGGGGCCTCCGAAATTTTGGGGTTACACGTACACCTGGAGGGGCCTCCAAAATTTTGGGGTTACACGTCCACCTGGAGGGGCCTCCAAAATTTTGGGGTTACACGTCCACCTGGAGGGGCCTCCAAAATTTTGGGGTTACACGTCCACCTGGAGGGGCCTCCAAAATTTTGGGGTTACACGTCCACCTGGAGGGGCCTCCAAAATTTTGGGGTTACACGTCCACCTAGAGGGGCCTCCAAAATTTTGGGGTTACACGTCCACCTGAGGGCCTCCAAAATTTTGGGGTTACACGTCCACCTGGAGGGGCCTCCAAAATTTTGGGGTTACACGTCCACCTGGAGGGGCATCCAAAATTTTGGGGTTACACGTCCACCTGGAGGGGCCTCCAAAATTTTGGGGTTACACGTCCACCTGGAGGGGCCTCCAAAATTTTGGGGTTACACGTCCACCTGGAGGGGCATCCAAAATTTTGGGGTTACACGTTCGAATCCTGGTAGTAGCAGACATTATATTTTTTTAAAGAACAGTACCCACTCCGAGGTGGACGACCCTAAATCATAAGTCGAAGGTCGATGGTGGGTGATTATGAGTCCACCTCCAGAATCCGAAATTTTGGATTTGGCTATAAGTAATTAAAAATCAATGTACCTTATCCGAAATGGTGTCCTGAAGATGGTTTTATAATGCTAAAACAGCCCCAGTTTTGTAGTAGTTTTATGCTCATTAGGGCGTCCAGGCGGTGCTCGGGCTGTTGTACCTAGGTAGAGGTACTAATGGGGTGTTAAACCGCGTACGGATTGACCGTAGACGAATTGACCGCACGCTCAAATTTTGGCCGTTTTCGGTCCCGGGCAAATTTGTGGTGGTTGTGGTTTTGTCTAAAATCCGTTTTCGACTATTTTGATGGAGAATATTTTTCCGATGATGAAAGCATGAATTTTAACACCGGATCCGTGCTCAGCATGATCGACTTAAATCTAATACAGGGTGGCCCAAGTATTTTTCCCTTTTTGAAATATCTGTAACTTGGTTATTTGCCATCATTTGAACGAGATCTTTTTTTTTATCATGTAGAGGAGATCGGCCAATTTCATTTGATACCAAATTTGCAGCAATTTTTTTTATTGATAATTCATACACCGCAATAACAAGAACATTCAATTTGCAAAGGTTTCTTCCACACTTCTACCACCAACAGCAAGACAACGGTTCAAACGGAGAGGATAAGCAGTGCTACAATTATTAATCATTTCTTGCGGTAGTTCTTCAAAGGCTATCTCTATTCTTCCGATCAGCTCATTAATGTCTTCAATTGGCTCTCTGTAGACCCTGCTCTTGATCCAGCTCCAAAGGAAGAAGTCGCACGGCGTGAGGTCTGGTGAATATGGAGGCCACGGTAAGTTTTTAACTAATTTTTTAGCACAAACATAGACATTTGGTATCAAATGAAATTGCCCGATCTCCTCTACATGATAAAAAAAAGATCTCGTTCAAATGATGGCAAATAACCAAGTTACAGCCATTTCAAAAGGAGAAAAATACTTGGGCCACCCTGTACTTTCTGTGAAATTTTGAATTCCTCGTGAGACTACAAAAATTTTAATTTAAATTCATTTCAAATTCTCCGAATTTTTCGATTCTGAGTACATCCATGGAAATGGGGAGATCCTGTTCCGGCCCTCGTTTTCCACCAAACTTTTTTTTATTCGACGCGCAAGGAGCTAGCGCATAATAATGGAAATTACACACGAACTTTCGTTTAAGCCAAAAAAAATTTCCCTTGTCAAAAACTTTTTCCAAAAAACGTATTAGACCAAAAAAATTCTTTTCACCACCCAAACGCCAAAGTTTTATTGCATAGTCCTCGAGCCTTCACCCGGTTCCTTATCAGAGGACATCAACTTCGAAAACTAAAAGATTCCGTAAGTAGGCTAAAAAGTGAGTGTTTCACACAAGAGAAAGCAGCGCTATAGTACCATGGTAGTTACTATGGTAGTTGTAGCTAGAATTCGGGGATGCCGCGATGCGGCACCATCGCTGGAGCCGAAGACCTGCGTAGAGTACTTGCAAAGTCAAAAAAATCATACATGCTACCACCAGGATTTGAACCTGTGACCAAGCCTTAGTCCCCCAAGGCAATCTAAAATCACCCCAAATTGCCTTGGTCCCCCCTGTGGTTTTTGGGAACTTTCCAGTGGCCATAACTTTTTTTCAGACGGTCGAGTTCAACTTTTCATAATATTTTCAGACAGTAAATCGACTACGCTGAGTCGATTGGTGTAATCAGATTTTTGATCTGATCGACGGAACACCCTTAATCTTTTTTTTTCTAAAGTGTGACGGACAACAGACAGACAGAAAATGTTGGTATAGCAAAGAGCGTAATCTCTCTGAGCATAGAGCCTCTTCTCAAAGCCACGAATAGTCAGAATAGGAAAGACTATATTATGTGAGTCGAACATTTATGGTCAGAAACAAATCGTACGCTGTGGAGATTTCCGGAAAATTCGGAAATCGGCCGTTGGTTGCGTTGCCATTTTGAGTGGTCCCGATGTGCCAGTTGCCTTTTTTCTGTGAATTATTTTAACGGCGGGTTTGTACTTATTAGAAAGCCCTTTTTACGGCGGAGGACTTAGATCTGGGATTTTTGTAAAAAAATTGAGATTTTGCCCTTCATAGTTGAAAATTGGGGGTTTCTTGTTAAAATGCTTCGAAATGATATCAGACATGGCTGAGAAATACCAGTAGGATTTTCCACTTAAATCAGTGGCACAAGAAAAAAAAAATTATAAAAGGTGCCTGTAAGGCGCTTATCCATTTAGTGATTTTAATATTATAGTCAGGGATAATGTGTATGGAAAGACATAATCTGTAAGAGTGAACTATCCTCTGGCCATGCCAGAGTTATTCAGTCATATACCTTATTTATCATAAGATTATTAAGTTGTTAGCACTAAAATGATAATTATTACGTTGAAATTTTTGTGAAAAAACTAGAGATTTTACGTCCCAAATATAGGAAAGATTTTAAAACAAAGGACGTTTGAAAACTCCAAAAATGCCCTGAAAAGTCAGGATGGGAAAAAAAGTCATTGAAATGTTCCTTTACCTTTTCTTAGCCTTGCCTAACATGTATTTCCGAATATCAGCTTTCTGAATGCCTGAGGGTAAAACGCCTAATAATGGGACTGCCATGAAAAGTGCCATGCGCCCGAATTCTTTGAAAAAAATCAGAGATCATAACACAAACAACAACAAAATCAGCACCAGAAAACCAGAAATCGGTACCAGCCCTGGTCCACTGTTACCGAGGGTTATTCTCAAGTTTATAAGGACTGTTTAACAATGCATCCTCAACCCTCTACCTTGGCGAAAGACTTTTTTAATTTTTCATCAGAATAGCTCCGCTATTTTTTGCAAGTTTGGTGTCATATTGAAGCTGAGATCCAGGGCTATCGTTTGACACCCAACTTGCAGTGGGCGAACATGAATATTATGCATAAAAGTGAGTTCATCCTCAACATTGAGGATTGAGGACCATGTTGAGGATTACGTTCAAGATTACCAACTTTTATCTATAATTTTTACTTTCGTCCTCTGCAAGTGTGGTATAGCCCTGGATCTCAGCTACAAAATGGCACCAAATTTGCTAATATAATCAGAGTTCTAATCCTGTAAAAGGCCAAAAACACTTAGCCGAGTTTAAGGATTGAACTTTCACGTGGGAGAGCCTCAAGTCATACCGAGAAAGACTCAAATTACCTTATAAAAACCATGCTTTAAAAGTAAATTTTATGCAGACGACAAGACAAAACAATATCCGACGAACGAATAGACTGACTGATACACCAACAACAGAGGTCTAGATGAACAACAACACTTATAGCAGCAGACTGGATATTGTGCTGAAGTAAAGGAACACAACAAACAGACAGCAATATATACAACAACATAGAAGAAATTCGGAAGAATTCACTCACAACAAAGAAGCAGGCGTCCGAGACGTTGAACGAGGAGCACATCGGCAGCCATCAGAGCGAATGGAAGATTGCTTGCTGAGCACTTGATAATCTAAAAAATGCAGTATGACTGATGAGGAAACAATGACAAGAAAATTTACTTTTGAAGAGTTGGTTCATCTGCTGAGCCTCGCGCTGCGATTCATTACGGGACAGGTTGGTTGCCGTCTGGAGAACTGTATTTGAGATAGGCGCTGCATGCACGACCCAAGTGTGTTTAAGCACATCTGGAAAAATGAGTGAATTCAGAGTCATAAAATCAAACTAGAAACTGACCTTCCGCATTGTATCGCTTGCTAGCATCTCGAACCTAAATCAAATGTGTAACAGAAACTTAAAGAAAATGTTTCAATATACCAAGAGATGATCAATCAAGTCCTTCACTTCATCGCTAATATTTTCCCACTCCTCTTCTGAGATGACAAAGATGTAAGTTGCAAAAGTTAACAGAATGATAAACCTGGATAGCCAAATTCGCCCCTCTGAATGCGCTGAAACAAGCAAAGCTGACAATCCGGGCAATCGGAACCTGTAAAATTTGATTTACATCTGATAATCTGAGAAATAGTGAAAAAGCAATAACCTTTATCCCATCCACAGTTTTCACGATCGCATTCGCCTGTAAAAACAAAAATAATTATCTGCATGTACTTCGAAACCGCCAGTTACCATAGAAGGGAGGGTAACCGCAGAGCATAATGTAGATGATGACACCTGCAACGACGATTGAAAATTATTATCAAGCTAAAAAATCAACCCACCCAATGACCACATATCGCACCGACTGCTGTAACCATGCATCTTTAACTCGGGGTCCCCGATGAAAGCATTAACCACCTCTGGCGCAAGAAATTCGGCACTTCCCACTGCAGACTGAAAATCGGGCTCATCCAAATCGCCACAAGCTTCACAAGACTCTTTGACGCGTTTGAAGTTGGCTAAAATCCTTTGCAAATTAACTGCGATATAAAGCTAGAGTGAATAACCCAAGTCCATATCGCAAAGTTTCACAGGAGAAACACTGCAGGAATCAGTGCACAAAATGTTTTCCGGCTTAAATGCAAGTCATTAGACACAAAGAAAAATTTCTGAATTCACCTTGACGTCCCTGTGAGCTATGCCTCTGTCATGCAAATGTTTCAAAGCATTCGCAATGTCCTTGGTAACAAGACCCTATAATTACACCATGAAACAGGAAAAAGACTGACAAAAAAGCAACTTACCGCTTCCTGCTCCATGAAACACACGTTCTGCTGAATTCGAGTAAGCAAAGGTCCACCATGCATCTTCTCGAAAATCATGTAAAAGTAATCATCATCTTCGAACCATTCAATGAGTTGGATGATGTTAGGATGATTTCGACAACGCTCAAAGATGTCCACTTCACGAAGAATTCTGAAAAAACAAGTAATAATCTGTTATAATCAGCTGAACCCCACCTCTCACGCGTATGGCCATCCACATGCCTGTTGATAATTTTGCAGCGAACTCGATTCCGGTAGCAATTGAAGTGGCAGTGCGAACACAAGCATATGCACCTGAGCCAAGATGATCATCTCCCAGATGGTAAAAGTCTGAACAGAAGATTTATCAATGTGGAAAATGGTTGTGACAGAAAAAGCTACCATGAAAACATTTCCCAATGTTCTTGCTGCGGATGTCGGCTGAAGCGTTGTCATCAATAAGAAGCAACTGCAACGGAACCAAAGTCACTTCACATTCGCTATGGTCATCGTCAGTGTTGGGAGCGCTTATCAGTTTTACATGGCCGCTATCCCTTTTCAGACTTCCCATTAAACTTTCCCAGCAAGCACTCTCACCATCTTTCTTTTGCTCAGCAGCACCACTGGATAGTTCACTCAAAGCGGAATCGCTAAATCGAATTTCGCTGGAGCCGTCAGACTGCATGTCAAGAAGTTCGTTGGAAGATCCCAGGGACGAGCCAAAGCCAACAAGCACGATTTCACTCAGACTGTTGCCCGATTCTTCATCACTATCCGCCAAAAACAAACCCCTTAAAAAATTATTAAAGTTAACGTCTTAATTTGCGATCGAGAAAAATACTTTGATTCGCTGGATTTGAAAATCGATGACATGTTTGTTTCGCAGCTGCTCCTTAGGTCTCTTCTCAATTCAGTTTCTCAATCCAGGCTATTCGTCTGAAAATAAATGAGGTGAGAGAATAACAGTAGCAAGCCCTATTCGACTCAACAAGACGACTTTACTGACAAGGGAGCATCAACAGTGGGTCACGCTCTTTTAGCTAAACGTGATGCACCAATTGTAGCATTTTTCATGCTGAATCTCATGATATGTCCAGTTTTTACGAACGGGAACAAAAATTTCTGGAAAACCATAATTAAAAAAAAACTGAAATCAAAGGTATTTTAAAAACATTTTCTTAAAAAAGTGGACCAATTTTGTTCGGCTGTATTGGTTTTCGGCATTAGCCGTTTTTGGAAAAGCGCGAGTTTCAAAAACCTCCGTTTTCAGCATTCACCGTTTTCGGAATTTTACCGCTTTGGGTGAAATAAGTTGGGCTTTTACCGTTTTGGGACAATTTTTCCGTTTTCAAAAAAAAAATAGTTCGGAAATTCGCTAATATCGGAGAACTTTGTCTTCGGTCTCTTTTTGCTTTGGTCTCCCCTATGGTCCGAAAATCGACTTGTTTGTCACTTGTCTTGTCGATTGCTACACTCTGCGACTGTCTCTTAATCATTATGTTTTACTTTCAGATTAAATGGTTTTCACTGTGCTGGAAAAGGCTTTTTGCGTTGTCGAATACGGGAAGATCGGTAGTCTTATTGCCGTTCAGATCAGTGCTCGGAAGTCGTACTCGTACTTCGTACTCGTACTCACTCTCGTATCATACTCGTACTACGAGTACGAATACGAAGTAAGAACGCTAAGTACGAGTACGAAGTACGAGAAGTAAAGTACGAATCGTACCTTCACTGAACACCAACTTTTCAAACTATGAATTTATGAAATGTGAACGAATTTAGCTTACATTTTTTACACTACATTTTACTTAGGCTATTGTCACCAATGAGTAAAAATGCGTTTTCTAATTTTTTTCCGTGATTTAATGTGCTTTAAAACAAACACTTATTACGCAGTCTAAGTTTGCAATCGATTCTTTAGAGTTTGATTCCCACGTCACACAGATTCATTCTAGGTAGACATCTACGAATGGCGTTGAATGATTGTTCTTAAAACACGAAGTTTGTTGTAGAGCCTTTTTCGGACTGACACTGCAAAATTATTGTCTAATTGTTTAAAGGTTTTTGGACGACCAGCTCTAGAAAGATGCTTTTTTGTTTTCCTGGCTGACGAAGATTACCTGAAGAAAAAATTTACAATGCAACTAAACAAAAAAACACTAACTTAGGTAAGCGAAGATGATTTTCTTGTTTCTCCCAACCCTAAATGCAACCTTCGCTGATGCTGTACTTTTTGCTAGCAAAAAGAATAGAAGCCTGTTTCGAGCACAACTTCCCACTTGAACGATGTTGTGTAGGCTTTACGCTTCCTTGACTTCTTTGCTAGTTGCTTTTCTCCGTCACTCTCGAAATTGTAGTTAGCCAAGATTTGATCCATTGGGAGAACTAAAAGAAAGCAAAATAAGGGTACAGAACAGGCGTAAGAAGAACAACAACATTTCGACAAAAAAAAACAGACATAAAAAATTGCTAAAATGTGTTTTCCAAGCACTGAGTAAAAAGGCCTTATGGGGGGAGGGCGCTAAATTAGATAGGCCGGTAAATTTTAAGTTCAACCTTCAGAGAGCCGCACAATTAAAAAAACAAAAAAAAAACAGCACGGACCACGGCAAAAAAACGGACTGGATTCGGCACTAGGGCCCAGGTTGATATCCACCTGGATGTCCTGAAAAATAAAAAATTTTAAAAACTAAAATAAAAACATTTTTATAGGTTAAAATTGCACAGACAATTCGGTTTAATAAGACGAAAATATGATTTCAGCCATTTGAAACCTAAAAACAGGGTTGGGTACCCTTAGGGCAGATGGATATTTACCTGTATGGTCTAAAAAAATTAGAATTAAAAACAAACCAATGTTTCTAACATAAAATTGCACGAGGAATCCGCTGTGATAATAATAAAATTGCGATTTCAGTCACCTGAAGTCCAACTATCCTCACTTACTGGAGAAAAAAGATTTTGCTCGATTTTGCTCTGTTTTGGAGAACTTTCTTGAAAAGATTTTGCTCGAGCAAAATCCCAACCCTATCTCTAACAATCCGGCATGCCTGCTTTTAACAGGAAATTCGGTAAGTTGATTTTAGCGCAAATTGCATTTGCGCACTGTTACCGTTCTCTTCATCTCGTTCCAGGTCTAATATATCGCCTTTGGCATTTTTCACCATGATTCCGGCACGCGCACATTCGAACATTATTCGCCCTTCTGGCACCAGCTCGTGATTCCTGAAGCCGTAAATGAGGTGATCTTGACCCCCGTCGTGACAAACACTTATTGCGCAGTCTAAGTTTGCAATCGATTCTTTAGAGTTTGATTCCCACGTCACACAGATCATTCTAGGTAGACATCTACTAATGACGTTGAATGGTTGTTCTTACAACACGAAGTTTGTTGTAGAGCTTTTTCCGGACTGACGCTGCAAAAATTTGCGCAATTAGCATTTTGCCCAATCATTCGCTGCCCTATTTTTAAACCCTCCTGCGAGAGGGGTCCATTATTTTCCAAGCCCTTTCGTAGGATGGTTTATAATGGCTTATTTTTTTCTAACCGTCCGAAAGCAATGGTGCCAGCGGAATTCTCAGATTTTTTAATTTTGTGACAAAAGATATGTTGCAAAAAGTATAATGTATGTTCTTTTTGATAACTTACCGGCATTTTGACAACAAGTTTGCGGTAGCAAGGCTAAATTCATTGAAATATATTTGATAACTTTGCATATGTCTGGATTAAAGTATGCACACAAAATCACCTTTTGTTCATCCTCACAATTATGTAAAATGCGCACTTCAGGATCGATGGTGCTTAGCTCGCAGGCAGTGCCCTCTACTAGGAACTGGCCGTTTAAATCCGGTGTTTTCTGGTCCATCTTATCGTCGGGGTCAGGTCCTTAACAAATCTTATATAAAAACGGTTAAATTTTTTTTCTAAAAATTAAAAAAGATGCTCAGTTAGATTGAATTTGGGCATATGACTCAAACGGTCCACCTGTGTCAACATCATACAGCTGTATGACAGCATCGTTATAGGGCTGTCCGTTGCACACCAATACTCCTTCTGAAGTAAAACAATATTAACAGTAATTATTATGGCTTGAGTTCAGAATCCGCATACACATTCAATAAATTTTCCGGGCTATTCTGGTGCGGGCAATTTCTGAACGAAAATGGTCAAAATATGCCCAAAAAAGTAAAATATGCGTTAATATGCAAATATGCTCTCAAAAACGGAAAGTATGCAAAAATATGCTGCATAAGACACCATAAAAAATGTTAGGACTGACAAGGGAACCTCGCGAACTTGTTTTTCACTCGCAAATTAGAGTTTCGTCTCATTTGATAGCCAGTATGCGACTTTCAATCAAATTCGTTGAGATTTTGTTCCCATAGACCAAAAAATTGAAATAAGAAGGCTGGTTTTTTTTTAATTTAAAGGGATGGGGGGCTTTACCGTATTATCTCTAATAAGCGCCCCGTCTCTAATAAGCGCCCCCTTTACTTCAAGGGTCTGTATCTCGGACAGAGCAAATATTTTGCAGAGCTGTTTTTTGCATTTTCTTAACTCCCACGAGCTCTACCGATTCCACTTTTTGGATTTTGGTTGTGCACCCAAAAATCTCGAGATCGACCCAAAATTTTTCCGATTTTCGGAGGGTTGAAAAATAAGCGCCCCGGGGCGCTTATTAGAGATAATACGGTACATGCGCAAGGATTAATTCACAGGTTTAAATACTGCTGGTTTTTGCCCACTCTATTTTTACCCACTTTTTCACAAGTTTGGTGTCAAATTGATTCTCAGGCTCTTAGCTATCCAAAAAGATTATTAGCGCAAAGTAAAGTTGGAAAATTAGCGTGAAAAATAAGGTGTGCACCCAGTAGAATTTTAACCTGTGACCTATCAATGCGTATATAAAACCCCTTTAAATTCAAAAATGCCTTGGTACCCCCTGTTGTTTTTCGATACTTTACTAGCCTCCCTATCCCAACTTTTTGGCCTATGGGCACGAGATCTCAACTAATTTGATTGAAAGTCGCATACTGGCTATTCACCGAGACCAAACTCGCCTGGGCGAGTGAAAAACAAGTTCGCGAGGTTCCCTTGTGAGTTAAAAAGCGTTTATTTCCAAAGCATATCAGATAAATGGTTGTGCGTAATAACTAAAAAAACCTTCCGAAATCGGGTCCAAAAAGTATCGGATCATAGGCGGTAACGGACTTTTTAGGGTGATCACTATATCCAGACTCATCTGCAGTGTGTTCTACTTTATGTTTCGGATATCTCCGCTTCTAGCTGAAAAGTCTCCGTTTTTGCTCAGATATCTCCGCTTTTTTAAACTTTGTCTTAAAAAGCTGAAATTTCTCTGCTTTTGGTTTTCGGAAAGTCACCCCTTGTACTACAATTTTTTCGTGAATCCGAATCCGTTGAGATTTGATCGAAATAATTATCACCGGTTGATATATTGCTATTTTGAGTACATCAGACCGACATGTTTTCTACTTACCTATTGGGTTGTCGCATAAGTTCGTAGCGTTTTTTTAAACAAGCGTTTAAGGTCAGTTAGCATGGACACTAATTGACATGTTATATACCATTTTGTAGCCCATTCTCTGCTCTTCAAAACAAGCTATCACATGTACAAATTCAATATAATTTATTGTCCAAAAACAACAATACAAGTCAATCAATAATATATTCTCCTTCACTGTTTACGACTTCCTCCCATCTTTCTGGCAATTTGAATATTTTTGATGTGAAGAACTCATTTATCCATTCTTCAAGCTCTATGTCATTGTTGAAAAAAACTCCATTAAGATTGTTATGGAGCGAGCGAAACAAGTGAAAATCAGATGGCGCGAGATCTGGAGAATATGGCGGATGCGGCAGAACCTCCCAACCCAGCTCTTGATTTTCACTTGTTTCGCTCGCTTCAGAACAATCTCAATGGGGTTTTTTTCAGCAATGACATAGAGCTCGAAGAATGGATAAATAAGTTCTTCACATCAAAGTCAGCGGATTTATTTAAACACGGGATATTCAAATTGCCAGAAAGATGGGAGAAGTCAAACAGTGAAAGAATATATTATTGATTGACTTGTATTGTTGTTTTGGACAATAAATTATATTGAATTTGTACATGTGACAGCTTGTTTTGAAGAGTAGAGAATGGGCTACAAAATGGTATATAACATGTCAATTAGTGTCCATGCTAACTGACCTTAAACGCTTGTTTAAAAAAACGCTACGAACTTATGCGACAACCCAATATATCTCAGCTCATAAAAACTATTTCGATCAGATCTCAACGGATTCGGATTCAGCAAAAAATTATGGTACAAGGGGTGAATTTCCGAAAACCAAAAGCGGAGACATTTCAGCTAGAAGCGGAAAGGTTTAATTCTTGTCCTTATGTTTCAGTAAACAGTTACACTTAAAATTCTCCCCAAAAAAAAGGTCAGGAACCCTATCAGAAGAAATACGGTAAATTCCCAAAGTAAAAAAAACCTACCAGCGCCAGCAGATTGGTGTCTGCACAACACATCTGACTGTTGACAACTTCTAGCCCACATTACGATCAAGAAAAAGATGAATGCAATCATTCCGATCGCATAAAATATAAAATGAATGCAGCCACTAAAATTTGCTTCAAATTTATAACACTTTTCAGTTATTTAAAGCAGCTAGGCACTATTCCCACGTCAAACGACATATCATGCTGTATGCATACTCTTAAGAATTGCTGTATAAAAAAACTAAAAGAGTGTAGATTTTGCCACCCTCTTCCTACTACCGAGCCATTATCCCTGAAAATGGGCTTTTTCCGACACTTACTACGTGAAACCCTGCCTAAAACAGCCTCCTCTACACGATAGGCATGAAAAAAATTGGGGTCAGAAATCGAGGTAACAAATTTCCTTTCCTTATACCTGGTTCAAAATTACAAAAAATTTTTTTTTAAATATTCATTTACAATCGTGTAATCAATTGTAATCAATAAACTATTTGTTTACATTTTGAAATCGGGTTTAGGGAGTTTACTGAAGGAGAGTAAACTTTTTGCGAAAATTCGATTGCGCTTATAAGATTTGCTGTTTGATCGACTCAATCACCCAGAACCACCCTAAACCACCGTAAAAAGTGGTTATTTTTTGAAAAGTGACCCAAAATCACGCCCCTCCCCCAATCCCACACTCATTTTTTCTGCACAACACGATAAAAGAAACATCTCTAGACACTTTCTGAATAAAAAATTTTGAGTTTTGTTAAAAAAAATTCCTTCCAATCCTAGAAGATAGATGGTTTTTTTAAGGTTTTTAGGGTCATTTTGTGTGATTTATCACATTTTTCTTGGTGGAGCTTGGCAAAAAGACTTTCTAAATGCATCTACCCATGAGGGGTGGGAGGCTAAGTATAAAAGTGCAGATGTTTTTGCCAAAATACTCTAAATGTATTTAATTTTAAAAAGTAGAGATACCAGCCACGTATCTCTATATAGTATTTGGGTCGGGTGGGTGGGTCACACTTTTTATGAATTATCAAAAAATATGGTCATAAAAGGCTCGAAAATTTCTGTTGCAGGATTTTTTAGATTCGCCTTGATGTCAGCTTTCGTTTAAAAAAAAAGAGCGGCGAGAAATTCGCATTTTTAAAAGGGGCGTTGACAAAGTATGCAGGCCATTGTCGAGTTTTCCAAAAATTGACTCTGGGCTGAGATATAGGTCCTCAAAGTTGAGGGCAGGCCTTATTAGAGGGGCTTTTTAGGAAATACGGTAAGTACCAAAATGCTTAAATTTAAATTTTTTGTCGTTTCAAACAAGGAAAAGGAAAGCGCCAGCCGCATTCGCGGCTTCAAAACCCTTGTTAGATACATTACCGTATTTCCTCTAATAGAGCCACCCCCTCTGATTCAAAATCGTGTTCTTGGCATTGCGTTTTTAACCCACTTTTCAATTACTTTTCTCAGGCAAGTTACCACTCATTCTGTAGCTCATCTCACTGACTACAAAACGGGTGGTAACTGCCTGAGATGAATCTTAAAAAGTGGGTTAAAACGCAATGCCAAGAACACGATTTTGAATCAGAGGTGGCTCTATTAGAGGGTGGCTCTATTAGAGGGTGGCTCTATTAGAGGGTGGCTCTATTAGAGGGTGGCTCTATTAGAGGGTGGCTCTATTAGAGGGTGGCTCTATTAGAGGGTGGCTCTATTAGAGGGTGGCTCTATTAGAGGGGGTGGCTCTATTAGAGGTGGCTCTATTAGAGGGTGGCTCTATTAGAGGGGATGGCTCTATTAGAGGTGGCTCTATTAGAGGGGGTGGCTCTATTAGAGGGGTGGCTCTATTAGAGGGTGGCTCTATTAGGGTGGCTCTATTAGAGGGTGGCTCTATTAGAGGTGGCTCTATTAGAGGGTGGCTCTATTAGAGGGGGTGGCTCTATTAGAGGATGGCTCTATTAGAGGTGGCTCTATTAGAGGGTGGCTCTATTAGAGGGGTGGCTCTATTAGAGGGTGGCTCTATTAGAGGGGGATGGCTCTATTAGAGGAGGTGGCTCTATTAGAGGAAATACGGTATGTTACTTTTTTGGGAAGTGGAGAAATAAAGCTATCAAATTGAAAACCCTTATTACAAACTGAAAAAAAAAGAAATACGTTAAGACCTTGCACAAAAGAGCAATGAGCAATTAAACATTTATTTTTTCCTGGTTTAGCAAATTCCAACACAAGCATTGCTTGAATCATGATGCACTTAAGAAGCTAAAAAGACAGATGTTTGTTGTTTAGTGAAATTCTGAAAAGGATGGACAGATTTCACCACAAATCATGCTAAAAAGTCGAATACAGTCGCCTCTCGATTGAACGTCCTATTTTCGTCGGTCTTTTCAGCAACGTCAAATCGAAAGGCCACTGTATCCTTCACCTGCAACGACAGCAGGACATTTCTGGGTTGTTTTTTTTTGTCAATTTTTTGACCTTTTATTTAAAGTTTTGACTTTTATAAATATATTGCATTTTGCAAATTCGACTTTATGTCTGGATTTAGCATTCATAAAAATTAAAAAATTATTCATCATTAGCAGGTTTACGAAAAAAATTCTTTTGCAATTTTATAAAGTTTGTTTAGTTGCTGTGCTCACTCATCCACTTTTCAAGCAAGAATTGAAAATTACTCAGTTAAAAAGTCTTTTTTCAGGGACGTCTATTTAGAAATTTCTTTTAACCGCTTAATAAAAGTTTATTCTTGCTTGAAATGAGTCTGCTAATTTTTTGTTGGTCTGCTCTGGGTTTTCCTCTATTTGTGTAAGTATTGGGTATTAACATAAGTTCGGGGAACGCTCGTGTGACTTTTTTTGGTGCAATTTTTAAAATCTGATCTCTAAGAGTATATTGCTTATAAATTGATGTTTCCCACCATCAGAATGAAGAAAATCGAGAAAAAATTTTGTTGCATTTTTTGCCTTGTCACCTCTTTGGTCATTCATAATAAATGTTTTGAATTATTGGGTTGTCGCATAAGTTCGTAGCGTTTTTTCTGATAGGACATTTTATCACTGATAAGTTACGATAAAATGCCGTTTGATATACCATTTAGTAGCTCTCATTCTCCTCTATCCGATAGTTCTTTTCGTTTTGCCGTGCTCCTATAAAAAGTTCTATTTTTAGGCTTGAACAATGGAGTGTCAGGTTGAGAAAAATGTGCATTTCCGACATGTTCTTCTTTTTGCTTTCAATCAAGCACTTCGTCGTCTCAGGGATGCAATACAAAGAAAGCGACCACAACACAATGAAGTGATTCTGCAACATGACAATGCCACGCCTCAGATTGCAAAGCAAACGAAAGTCGTTATTTTTTGCCTTGTCACCTCTTTGGTCATTCATTGCCCAATAAATGTTTTGAGTTAGAAACAGCAAATCCGAAATTCTGACACCAGATTCGTAATCAGCGTACCCGATTTTTTTACAATTGGCTGACATATTTTAAATTCAGTTCGAAACAATAAACATTCAAAAAAGCTTATTGTCTCGAACGAAATTCAAAATATGACAGTCAATTTTAGATTTTCGACTTTCGTTTGCTTTGCAATCTGAGGCCTGGCATTGTCATGTTGCAGAATCACTTCATCGTGTTGTGGTCGCTTTCTTTGTATTGCATCCCTGAGACGACGAAGTGCTTGATTGAAAGCAAAAAGAAGAACATGTCGGAAATGCACATTTTTCTCAACCTGACACTCCATTGTTCAAGCCTAAAAATAGAACTTTTTATAGGAGCACGGCAAAACGAAAAGAACTATCGGATAGAAGAGAATGAGAGCTACTAAATGGTATATCAAACGGCATTTTATCTTAACTTATCAGTGATAAAATGTCCTATCAGAAAAAACGCTACGAACTTATGCGACAACCCAATAATTCAAAACATTTATTATGAATGACCAAAGAGGTGACAAGGCAAAAAATGCAACAAATTTTTTTTCTCGATTTTCTTCATTCTGATGGTGGGAAACATCAATTTATAAGCAATATACTCTTAGAGATCAGATTTTAAAAATTGTACCAAAAAAAAGTCACACGAGCGTTCCTCGAACTTATGTTAATAATTTTTTTATAATTTTCGTATTGGTAATGACAAGTGACAACATTTAAGTGTATGTTTAAACCCACATGCAGTGGATGACATTCTAATAACCAATGAAGTCAAATTTAAAAACAACATTTCAAGCTCTTCTTTGACACATCAAGCAACACAAAAAATCACTTGGGATGAATTCAAACTAAAATATGGTATGATTTTTGGTACTTTTTTAGTCCTCCCCATACTTGGATTTTTTTAAAAGTCAATCGAAACTACTTCCTGAACTACTTTTTTCTGCTCAACATGATGAAAAAAACATTTTTAAGCACTTTCTGAATAAAAAACTTTGAATTTTGTCAAATAAATTCCTCCTACTTTTAAAGGGAGATGGTCTTTTCAAATTGTTTAAGGACATTTTTAGATGATTTATCGCATTTTTATAAAAATCATGATAAAGAGTTTTGCTCGGATTCATGTCTGAGGCAAATTTCTGTGCGCATCTTTAACCCTTCAAGCCTGATGCGTCTTTTTCGGGGACGCATGGGTGAGGGACTTCACTCACCTTCGAGCTGAGTAAAAATAACCTTAATATGCATTTTTGATCATGAGTCTTGCTTCAAGTCATGTCTATGGTTGCCCGTTTATTAGAGCGTGTCCAATTATTTTCAACAATTTTCTATTTTTATTTTTTATAATAGTTCTGAAATCTTTAATTCGGATTTAATTTTTTTGTTTTTGTTATACGACTAAAATTGAAAACACCCGTCAAAATATGCAAATCTACCGTCAAATTTCAAAAACTTGTTGTTCTTGGTGTTTACTCTCCAATTTTTTAATTCAATTTAGTGTATAGCCCTGCGATCTCAGTTCTATGATTGCGTATATTCAACATAAATCGTCTCTAAAACCAGACCGAATGTAGCTTAAATCTTTTATTTGAGAGTGCGCGTTCATTTTTAACCCCCTCGGGGGGTTTGGGGGTTGCTCGTTCATTAGAGAGTACCCGTTTATCAGATAGTGTCTGATTAATAGAGATTATACGGTACTTTACCCACTTTTGTTTTGAAACCTTAAAATTAATAACAAAATAAATTCTTTCTACAGTTTAAGCTCTTTTTGTTGTTCAATGAATCCGATGTCCTAATTGATGGTTTGCTTAGCAAAAAAGTTATCGTGTCAGCATGAAAGTTTGCACAAAAAGCATAGTTTAGAAAATACCAAATTCTCTGTGTTAAGTATAAAGTGCTGAAGAATGTTTCTCATCTTATATAGTTTTTGGCATGTGTGGATGGGTGGGTAACGCTTTTTTACTTCCAAGGCCAGAACGGGTCGTAGATAGCGAAATCACTTTTGTCGCTAATACCATCGTGTTCCCCAGAATGTCAGCTTTCGTTTTAAAAAAAGAACAGGCGAAAAAAATGAGTTCTAATAGGGGATATACCTATTTCTATGAATGAAGTCATAGCCCCTCATTGAAATTTCGAAATACTATAGAGGCGCCGATAGGCGCCTGTGGTCCCTTGTATCGTATTAAGCTAAAAAATACAAAAGATGATTTTGGCCCACTTTTCAAAAAATAGGGCCGGGGGGGGGGTGTGGCGAAGGTAGTCATGTTTGTTAAACCAAACAAGTACTGTAATATTTAAAAAATTTAAATTCTAGGCAAAAATGTGAATCTGGAAGAAGAAATAGAACGCAAGGCTGCCTTTGACACTGCTCAGCAACTTATTGAAGAGCATAACCAAAAGCATGATCAAGGACTAGTTCACTTTAGACTTAAAACTAATAGTCTAGCTGACATGGTAGAAATTTGTTCTTTAGCAGCTTTTTGTTACAAGTATTTTTAGCCATTTGAAAAGTACCGCGAGAGAAACAATTACAAACACGTTAAAAAGAACAAAGAAGGTGTATCAAGACAGAAAAGACACGCTTCTGAAAATAGTGATGACCAAAATGACTATGCAAACAGTGTAGAAATTCCTGATCATGTGGATTGGCGGGATAAAGGCTATGTCACTGAAGTCAAAATGCAGGTAGGACCTGCTTGAAGCAGCAAATCCATCAACGTCAATGGTTTCAATGGGCAGGGAACTATTAATGCTATGAGTCTAGGCGATAAATTTTGGGTTTTGGTTTCAATTGCTAAGACCTTCAAATCTAAATCATACGTTTGATAAATTTGCCTATAATGCCTGGTAGTAAATTAATGGTGGTAATTACCCATAATTTTAACCCCCGGAGTAATTACCACTACCGGCTATACTTCCTTATAAGGGAACTACCCAAAATCATGTTCATCAGCCGTGTCTTTATATTGTTCGAGTTCATAATCCTCAAATTCAGACTCATTTTCATCTTCTTGAATCCAACCTATTATGAAAAATGTATTATAACTTCTTATCACACAACAATCGCTAGAACAAATGGCTATCCAGAACCAAAGGGGTCCCACTCGCCAGAACCAAAGGGGTCCCACTCGCCAACCAAAGGGTCCCACTCGCCAGAACCAAAGGGGTCCCACTCGCCAGAACCAAGGGGTCCCACTCGCCAGAACCAAAGGGGTCCCACTCGCCAGAACCAAAGGGGTCCCACTCGCCAGAACCAAGGGGTCCCACTCGCCAGAACCAGGGGGTCCCACTGCCAGAACCAGGGGTCCCACTGCCAGAACCAAAGGGTCCCACTCGCCAGAACCAAAGGGGTCCCACTCGCCAGAACCAGGGGTCCCACTTGCCAGAACCAAGGGGTCCCACTGCCAGAACCAAAGGGGTCCCACTCGCCAGAACCAGGGGGTCCCACTCGCCAGAACCAGGGGGTCCCACTCGCCAGAACCAGGGGTCCCACTCGCCAGAACCAAGGGTCCCACTCGCCAGAACCAAAGGGGTCCCACTCGCCAGAACCAAAGGGGTCCACTCGCCAGAACCAGGGGGTCCCTGCTATCTTTTGCCATTGTTTTTAAATTGTTTTCATTCTCAATTTCCGCGTTGTTTCTTATGCGAAAAATATCCTCATTTTCAATTTTTATTTTCAATTACCCCTCATTTTCAATTACCCCTGGTTCTGGCGAGTGGGACCCCCCTGGTTCTGCCGAGTGGGACCCCTTTGGTTCTGGCGAGTGGGACCCCAAAGGTTCTGTTGCTCCGAACAAATATTACTGTCATTCGCAAAAGCTGCAACCATGTTTGATCCATTGTCTGTAACGACTTGGACAACTTGCTCTGGACGAATATCATACTCCATTAGAAGCTTGGAAACTTCCCAACGTATGAGCTCAGCAGTGTGACATTCCTTTAATTCTACTAGCCCCAAAAATATCGTTTTTAAGCCGTAATCCTCCTTATAATAGTGTAGCGCCATGCCTAATAAACTCAAGGATATATAAATATTATAGAATTAAGTAATCGAACCGAGGTAAGTATGCAGCAAGCTAGAGTCAGTCCAGATATCGCAAATAATTGAAACTCGTCGCTGAATGGTTTTAACCTCGTTGATAATTTTCTCTTTAACATCAGCAAATTCTTCTAGTAGCATTGCTTTAAGAGTGTTTCGGCTTCTTGGAACCTATAATTTTGTATAATCATGCGGTACAAAATACAAAAATAAAACCTGGAAATTAAGGTCATCGAGGAAATTTCGCATAGCAGGATGCATGGAAATATTGATTGGGATCGCAGGATAAGCCAAAATTTTCTTGAACAACGTATCTATCATCTCTGTTCTCAAAATGTACTAAGATAAAACAAAGCATTAGAACATCCTATACCTCTGATTGGACCCAATTGTATGGACGTAGGTTAATTGGGGCTTACCCGAGTGCTTTGTCTTCCAATGGCTTTCCAAATTACAGACTTGACCGGGCAGTTTGAAAATCTGAAAACAAATCACAACACACCATTTCAATCCTTCAAGAAATGTTAAAAAGGCAACTTACTTTTCTGCACCCTTCAACTGAGCATCTCATGTCTGTGCTTGTGACGAGAAACTTAGTCTTAATTGGATGAGTTTTCTCCTTCTCTTTTCTCTTATCGATTCGGCCACCTCCGAACGAAGAACTTGATCGCTGATTTTGAGACATGTAATTTCAAAGCCTAAATAAAATTTGAACAGTTTCAAATTTGACAAAAAGCAGAAAGATGAGATGCATTTGTTAAAGACGTTCAAAAAGGTCAAAGACTCACAAAGAGTCATCACATTGCACATTAGATTATCAAAAATGCAGATGCACTTCTAAAAATGCATATGCACTTTAAAAAATGCATATGCACCTGCAAAAATGCATGTGCATTTTTAAAAGTGCATATGCAATTTGAAAAGTGCGTATGCACTTTTATGCACTTATTGACATCACTGTGTATATGGGGCCTACTTTGTCATGTGCCTGCACTACTATGTACACCCTTCCCTAATCCCTTGCAATGAGAAGCAAGTTTGGTCTTTGGCCGAGAAGCGGCCAAACATACCCAATACTAGGATACCTGGTTTGGGTACGACCCTTGGTCCAACCCTTGGTCCAACCCTTGGTCCAACCCTTGGTCCAACCCAACCCTGGTCCAACCCTGGTCCAACCCTTGGTCCAACCCTTGGTCCAACCCTTGGTCCAACCTTGGTCCAACCCTTGGTCCAACCCTTGGTCCAACCTCTTGGTCCAACCCTTGGTCCAACCCTTGGTCCAACCTTGGTCCAACCCTTGGTCCAACCCTTGGTCCAACCTTTGGTCCAACCCTTGGTCCAACCTTTGGTCCAACCCTTGGTCCAACCCTTGGTCCAACCCTTGGTCCAACCTTTGGTCCAACCCTTGGTCCAACCTTTGGTCCAACCCTTGGTCCAACCCTTGGTCCAACCCTTGGTCCAACCTTGGTCCAACCCTTGGTCCAACCCTTGGTCCAACCCTTGGTCCAACCCTTGGTCCAACCCTTGGTCCAACCCTTGGTCCAACCCTTGGTCCAACCCTTGGTCCAACCTTGGTCCAACCCTTGGTCCAACCCTTGGTCCAACCTTTGGTCCAACCTTTGGTCCAACCCTTGGTCCAACCCTTGGTCCAACCCTTGGTCCAACCCTTGGTCCAACCCTTGGTCCAACCCTTGGTCCAACCTTTGGTCCAACCTTTGGTCCAACCCTTGGTCCAACCCTTGGTCCAACCCTTGGTCCAACCCTTGGTCCAACCCTTGGTCCAACCCTTGGTCCAACCCTTGGTCCAACCCTTGGTCCAACCCTTGGTCCAACCTTTGGTCCAACCTTTGGTCCAACCCTTGGTCCAACCCTTGGTCCAACCCTTGGTCCAACCCTTGGTCCAACCCTTGGTCCAACCCTTGGTCCAACCCTTGGTCCAACCCTTGGTCCAACCCTTGGTCCAACCCTTGGTCCAACCAATGTGTTTCCCAATCAAAATAACACGTTTTCTGTAGCAGTCAGGGTCTAAAACTTGCCACCTAAAGGTGGCAAGTTAAATTATCACCGGGGTATTTATTTTCATATGGTATTGGTATTTATATTGAAAAAAATATGAATTATACTTCATTGTTATATTTCTCCTGCTGTTTAGGCGTTAATATCCCGATATTTTCTAAGACAAAAATGGTGCAAAAAATTACTATCCGACGCAGTTTTTAGCTCTGATTCCGAATCTGTTCTTTTTCTCACGGTTACACATTTCTGGTGGAAAATAGACCCATATTTTCGTCGGAAGGTCGATTTTTGAAAACGCTGTCCCCGGCTTCTTTTGCATTTTAGTGGCCATATATTTAGCTATATGTGGCGCATGATGGCGCAGAAACAGAGCTTTCTAATGAGTATAAGATGAGCGTGTGCTCCCAACAAAAATGACACAATCCATAGGAATGTAAAAAATGGTGTCAAAAATGGGACACAAAAACTAAATGGGGGTCATTTGAGGGGATTTTGATATCTAAAAATTGCTGAAAGTGGGAAATTCGTGTTCAGCAGGTCGAAAACCCCCCAGGTGAACCGTTGTCCCGGTCGGCCTTTCCCGTGTTAAGAGTCTTGCAGGGTTGACGTTGCTTCAGATAAGTCTGCAGCATAACGAGTTAATTCTCTCAATTTAACAAAAATCTTGATTAAAGTCGAGTTTTCTCCATAAGTTAGTTCCTTCCCACGGTTCAACTGTTCTTTTTATCCCTAATTTTGGCCACTGGTCTTAGTTAGTTTAGCTTTGGCCATTGACAACTATAAGACTAACTAAATCTTTATTAGGGAAATTGTGGATGCTGTTGGGCTTTTAGCAGCGTGGGTGCACTAGAAGCTCAATACAAAAAAGTTACTGGTCATTTGAAGTCTTTTTCCGAACAACAAATGGTAGATTGTGCAACAGGAGAGCCCAATGCTGGATGTAATGGTGGCAATATGGACTCAGTTAATTTGAAAATTGATTGCAGAAGTTTTATTTTAAATTCTAGGCATTTGAGTATGTAAGACAACACGGAGGATTAGCTACGGAGGAAAAATACCCGTTTGAGCAACAGGTATGTGCATGTTGTAACTGGTTACTTTCTCAAACATTGTAAAGGTCGAAATTTTTCAAAGGGGGTGGAGCTAGTACACTTTAAGAGTGATTTTTTTGTAAGAATGGACCTCGGCCAATAGTAAGTTGCCGAAAATTGGGTTCCGAGATTTCACACTAGATACCCTAATTTTACTACGCTTGGCACGATGGCGTAGTTAGTTTTTGCGTTTTCATATACCATTTTCGAGTATTTGGCATTTCAAAATGGGCTGTCAACCACTTTTGAAATTTTTACTAGTCAACTGTCTTTTGCTCAGTAATCTATGAACTTATATTCACACAAACAACTATTATATGTCATTGGAAAGCTGAGATTCTGCGCTTTCTAATGAGGTATAACAATGTAGAGGTAAGGGTGGTTATTCTCGAATTTTAACCCCGATTTTAGAAAACTTGTTGTTTCCGACACCGGATTCGTGTTCAGCATGGTCAACTCGTACGTGAAATTGCTTTTGCTTCAGAAATCACTGTCAAATTTCAAATTCCGCTCGAGACAATAAATATTTAAATGATATTTTCGCATTTGTTCAAATATTTGTTGTCTCGGGCGGTATTTGAAATTAGACAGTAATTTGTGGATTCCAAAAGCAGTTTCACATACAAGTCGACCATGCTGAACATGAATCCAGTTTCAGAATTGTGTTTTCTTCAGTGATTGCTCAGTTTTTTTGGAGTGTCAATAGCGCTCCTTGATTGCTTAACTTCAAGTAATCATTTGACTCTGGTTCCACCCCCTTTCGCAGCTAACTTACACACCACTTGAAAGCTGAGATTCTAAGCTTTCTTATGTATAGCGTACCTCGGGCAGCTAAAATGTTTTGTCGTTAAAAATTCGATTTTGAAAACAAGTTTTCTAAAAGCGGGGTTAAAATTCGAGAATATCCACCCTTACCTATACATTGTTATACCTTATTAGAAAGCGCAGAATCTCAGCTTTCCAATAACATATAATAGTTGTTCGTGTGAATATAATTTCATAGATTACTAAGCAAAAGAAAGTTGACTCTTGAAAATTTCAAAAGTGGTTGACAACCCATTTTGAAATGCCAAATACTCGAAAATGGTATATGAAAACGCAAAAACTAACTACGCCATCGTGCCAAGCGTAGTTAAATTAGGGTATCTAGTGTGAAATCTCGGAACCCAATTTTACCCCAATTTTATTTGCTAGGGTTGACCAATGAGTAAATACCCAGAGATTTCACCCGCCGTACAAAAATCGGGTAAAATCTTTACAAAGGATTTTGTGAAAATACTATATTTTTACAAAACTTTTATTTGAATTTGGTTTGTCTCAAAGCGAATTCAAAAGTCAGAAAGTGTTTTTGATTTGGAAAAATGGTTTTAAAGTGTTTTCCTGAGTTTTTTAAGGAGCTTCTTTTTCTCGGTGTGCGGGCGTTAGCAATGAATGAAAAAAAATTTTGAAGAAAAATGTGACTATGGGAATTTGAAGATTTTACCCGACTTTCGGGTTAATACCGGATAAGCACTCGGGTAAATACCCGAGATTTTACCCGGGCAATTGGTCAACCATAGTATTTACTCTAATAGCTTCACGCCTTTCGATTTAAAATCGTGTTCTTGGCATTGTGTTTTCGAACCACTTTTTTAAAAATTTCTCTTCAGCAAGTTACCACTTATTTTGTAGCCAATTAGATGAGCTACAAAATAGAGCTGTAAGTTTTTTTTTGCAGGACGGTAGTTGCCAATCGAACCATGAGGACACATGGGAAAATGCACACGTGACTAGCTTCCAAGACGTAGCCCAATACGACGAACAAGCACTAAAAGAGGCAGTTGCTAGAGTGGGACCAGTATCTGTGATCATTGATGCCAGTCACCAAAGTTTCCAATTTTACAGCGATGGTGTTTACGATGATCCTGAATGCGACCCTGACAATCTGGACCATGGTGTACTTATTGTCGGCTATGGTAGTGACCCAGAATATGGAGACTACTGGATAGTCAAAAACAGGTACCATATTTTTTTAAAAATAAAACCGCGTGCGCTTCTATTTTGCCACCTTAAAGCCGCATCCCCAATGAGCGATCCGAACCCTCACTCCAAACCTTCACTCTCTATTGGGGACACCAAAATTCCAAATCCTGACTCCTCACTCAGATCCGCACCCTCACTCAGAACCCTCACCTGTCCCCAACAGCAGAGTGAGAGTTTGGAGTGATGGTTTGGAAGGGTGAGGATTCGAGTGAGGGCTCATATTTTGAGCACTTCCTCACTCTCCAAACTCTCAGTCTGAGTCCTCAGTCTCAGGATAAATTTTTTTTTCCAATTTTTTTCTTAATTTTAGCGGTTTGATTACTGTTTTTGTACGAATTTGAACTATGGATTAGGAATTTTTCGTGATTCTTCTTCGTCGTTCTGCTTTTGATGCTCAGAAGGTGTCTTATCTATCTAAAGGCTATTGAAATCACCTGAGAGTACCTAATCTACCTGGATTGCACCCAAATCACCCAAATCATCTGGAGGCTACTTAAACCAAAACGTACCCAATCAACCTCAAGGAAATTCAAAGCTACTGAAGGGGACCTAAATCATTGAGAAGGTACTTTATCCACTTTGTGTGTACTCTAATCCTCTGAGGGTGCCTAGGCCATCCCGACCCACCTATATTGTATCTAAGTTAAATTTTCGCTGAATGTCCGGACTGCCTTTTGCCATGTCTTTCTTTCAACACCAATTTATTTTAGCAGACGCAAAAACACGAGAGCAACAACATTTCACATCAGCCAAGAATACAACAGTCAACAAAAATAAGATTTTCATTTTTCTCTTGTCGAACAATTGCTTGTTTCATTTTCTCAACTAATCTGTCCAGCCAATCATTTGGTCTTGCCACTCAACTCCTCCTTCCACTGGTTTAGTACCGCTAAGTATATTTTAAATGTGTTTTCCTTGCTCACTTGCTTGCTTCTTCTTCCCTTGAAGAGTTGTCGCTGGTAAAGCATCTACGAGTGTTCTCCAAACGCCGTTGTCTTCATCGTCCACGTTAGCCAGGTCTAAAAATTTTGTTCGAGCTTCAGAATAAGAGTGATGCAAAATAAATAGATTAAATAGATTCCACAACCAGAAATTTATGAAAAATGAGAATAGCTTTGACGACATGGTCGGCGTTAGTGTCCAAAGGCTTTAAAAGAACATTTGGCGCAGATCATTCCGCCGCGGAATTATTATCCGCGGAATTATCTGCCGCGGTTGTCTCGCAATTCCGCAATTTTCTTGCGCGGAATTCTCCCCGGGCCAGAATTGCTATAAGAGAATTGGTCACCGAGATATGGAAATAAGTTGCACTACGGATATTTAAAAAATGACTATTCACTTTATGGTTATATTTCTTTAAGGAAATCTGCTTAGTAATTCGATTTTCTGGAATGTTTCACATAATAGGGTGGTTCAGATTATAAAATTATTATCAAAAAATTTAAAATTTAAAATAAGCAAGTGGACAAGCTATTAATAAAAAATTTAAAAAATTTAGTTGGGCAGAAGACTGGGGTGAAAATGGCTATATCCGAATGGCTCGTAACAAAAACAATCTCTGTGGAATCGCCAGTTCGCCTAGTTACCCAATACTTGAATCAAGATCTCCAAATAGTGCTTCTTTGGGCGATGATTTTGGCGGTGGTGGTGGAAACGGTGATCATTGGAAAAATCAGAACAGTGAAAGCAATCAAGAGAATGACCACAACAATCCGAATCACTTTGATGATATGCCTGTTTTTGTTGACGAAGATTACGAAAATAATGGAAAAGATAATGATTTTTCTGGTCAAGATAGTAATGCAATGTTTGTACTATTGGAATAAAGAGAAAAGCAGAATTTTTTAAATTAAATATTAAATTATTGACCATGTTTATGCATTCAAACCAGGATATAGTTGCACACCACCTTGAGTTTTTTGCTCAACTGGGTCCGACACGATTTTTGAAAACTTTTATTTATTTTTAGGCTGTGTTTTTAGGCTGTATTAAGTATCGCAAGAACCTTTGTTTTTTTTAAATTAAAAAAAACTCAGCCTCCATATAAAAAACTCAACTTCCACTCCACCTGTGATCAAAAGTTTGCGGGGACCCTGACTCTTCCTTCCTTTAAAACGCTTTTTTCCCAAAAATATTCAAAGCGTTTGGAAAAATCTAATATATCAGAAAGATAGAGCTTCTTATCCTGCATCGAATGACATCTTTTTTTCAATACACACAATGCGAAGTGACCAAGATCTAGGCAAAAATATATGAGAGGTGCATTTTAAGCATTTTCCACATGCGACTCCCCTGCTCCATCAAAAGCCTTTCGAATCTTGGAATTTCTGAAAAGCAACAATGTCATATAATAATCAGCAAAAAACATACTTGTTGTTCGAATCCGATTCCGTTGTGATACTTTTTCGCTTTTTTTCTCCAGACGTATGCTTTGAGTTCTGATCACAACTAATCGATATAGCATCCGGATTAGTGAAGACATGTAGAAGACTTGATAGTCTTAATCTTGATAAAGTGTGAGCAGTTTTCATTCCAGTATAGTTCCATTCCATTGAAAATGGAATGGAACTATTCCATTTTCCATTCCATTTTTGAAAACACTGGTTTATGCCCATTTTGTAGCCCTGTTCTTGCGCTTTAAGGTTTAAAAAATTATATCTTCAGATCACATCTCTGGAAAAAAATATAAGCGTTTCGCACAGTAATCTGAATTTTCGGGAATCTTTTTCTCAATGAAGAAATCAAATTTTTAATAATTCTCAGCACAAAAAATCTAATACTTTTACAGCTTGTAGAAAGCCTGATGCATGTCCATCATTTTGAGACATTACTTGACTAGTTGTAATAGAGATATTCGTGATAACCACAGAAAAGAAGCAAACAATTCAATGGTCTGGGAGCACAGTTTTTTGCAAATTTCAAAATGCCTGGATCTCAAAATTTTTACACTTAACTTTGAAAACTAATTGCATCAAATTATGCATCTATATCAACACTTGTCACCACCATCCGTTTTCGTGTTAAACAAAATATAATTTGTTAAAGAGTTTTGTTAGTTACTGGTTATAATTAGATTACTAGTAAACGTTTAATTTAGTTCACTTTTGCTAAGACAGATCAATTAAGCATTGAATGTTATGAAAGCAGACCTTTGTACTCAGTATTATCTTTAATTGAACCAAACTAGAAATGCATAGATCTTTGTCACCTCTTAAAGGACCATACAACTTGCTAGTCTTGACAATTACAAAAGTTTAGATAGGCGAGAGACAACATAGATTTTGTCAAAAAAAAAGGAATAAAAACGAAAGAAATGGAATTTTTCTAGTTTCATCACCTTGGGGGACCAAGGCAAACCGAAAATTTTTTTTTTCGATTTTTCAGAAACCAAAGTGTTTCCGTGCCGTTTCAGAGCACGAGAATCAATATGAGACGGGAAATTTATCTGTTTAAAATAAGCAGGAATAAGCAGGTATAGGGTGTGTCAAAATCTTGACCACCTAAAAAATTGGTATACGTAACACCTTGGCTGTCCGATTGCCGAAATTTCGGGCACTCTCCCCCCGGAAATCTCCAGATAAACTTAGGACTATGTACACAATTACCTACGACTTCAGCATAGCCTTATTTACTATCATCAGACACGAAAAATACAGGCAGGAGTGCCTTGTAATGGGGTTGCCCAAAAAAGTGGTTTTAAACATTTTTTTTGCGTTTCAACTGCTGAAACGTGTGGAAAACATGTTTTTAGGACCCGGTCGACCATTTTTAGAAAAAAAAAATTCACCAAAAATCGAGTTTTTGCCTTGGGGGACCAAGGTAAAGGATACTGGAGGGTATCTGGGCGCTAGTGAAGAATAGGGTTCCAAAAATCAGCTTGGTCCCCCCTGTTGTTTTATTTGTAAAAGCAACAGGGGGATTTTTGGAACCCTATTCTTCACTATAGCCGGGTATCTGGATACTTTACTTTTTATATACATGAGAGTATTTTACCCGTTTTGGTCACTGGATCTTGCCAAAAAGACTCTCTAAATGCATTTTCAATCATTCTTGCTCGGAATTTTGTCTAAGGTAAGCGAGTGCGCGCATCTGTAACCGATCAAGCACCCTGCCCCAACCCCCCAAAATCACTCCAAAGCGACTCTGGATGCATGAAAAATGTATGCATACCAGAGTTTTTTTATGCGGTAGGTCCCAGTCAACAAAACTATGTTCAAATTTCATCTTTTTAGGGAATCTAGACACCCTCCAGTACCCTTTACCTTGGTCCCTCAAGGCAAAAACTCGATTTTTGGTGAATTTTTTTTTCTAAAAATGGTCGACCGGCCCCTAAAAACATGTTTTCTACACGTTTCAGCAGCTAAAACGCACAAAAAGTGGTTAAAATTACTTTTTGGGCAACCCCATTATAAGGCACTCTAGCCAAAATACATACAAGAGAGTTTGCTATCCAAAATGCTTTCCTTCCTCTTCAGTACCCGCACTCAGGCTTCTTGGATTCGGCAAAATTCATCTCAACCAGGCGTGCATTTTTTAGCTGTTTTCAGAGGGAAAGCATCCTGTAAAATATCGGTTATCAACCAACAAATAGACTTTTGACCTGCTGAGCTGTGGAACCTTAAAGAATTGCAGATAAAACGATGAAATAATAAAGGCAGGAAAACCAACCGCTTTTCATTGCGACACAACGGAAACGGATAGACGAAAGCAGTTCGAATTTCTTGTTTTCTGATTTCTGCCGTTTTCTAAAATTGTCAGAGAATAAACACAGCTAATGTGGCATGACAGTCGTAAAAATTTGTGAATACAATGACACAAAAAATTATAAAAAAAGTTGGAAAATTTAGAAGTGGTCAATTTTTTTTCGACACACCCTGTTACCACTTCAAAATTTCAAAATAGTAGGTTGCCTCACAATAATTTTGAATTTTTTAATTGTTTAGCTCTGTTTTTTATCAGAAAATTTTTATAGTTTAGTCTACTACACAGCCATGAGAAATTTTTGCAGACATTAAAAGTTTTTTTGGCGTCATTTGTTATTATGTTCAAATAGAGATAGACTTAAAAATTTTGTACCAAAGAAATTACATTTTCTACCAATTCACTTTTTCCTGTCTAATAAACTAGTGAGTTATTGAATTTAATTTGCACAACACAAATATATTCGACATACGCTGTGCTACCCTCGCCTTAACTTAAAAGTAAGCTTTCTATACTAAAATTCGACAAGGAATTAAAAAAAACCCATCAAAATTTGAAAAAGATCAACCACTTTTTATATTTTGTCGCGCGATATTGTCCATTTTTCTGAAATTCACCGTCAAATTCTTAAAAAGGACAATGTCACGTGATAAAATCTTTTTTGTTAAAAAAAAGTTAAAAAAAATGTCGCGCAACAAATTCCATTAAAAACTGTCGATGTCGCATGACAAATTCCACGAAAAGAAAAAAATGTCGCGCGCCATTTTTTTGGGTATTATTTAATTCTGCTCCCTAATTTCAGGAAAAAGGAAGATTTCTAAGTGGGGACAAAGTGTTAGAAGCTTTATGTCACAACTTATATACTTGTTATGATTATTTTTTGGTACTTCTGCTGTTTGTACACCATCCCCCACCCATATTTTTGAAATTTATTGCGTTTGAGCGGGATTTTTGCTGCTATCACACAAAATTCATATTCTTATTTTTATTCAGTTAATTTATTTACTATTTAATTGATTTATTTGCTATTTATTTACTTTATTTACCAAGTATATTTTTAGACAATGGAAGAACTTCGTAGTTTCAATCTCGGGAATTTATATGAAAAGATGTAAATAAATAAAGAGTAAATAAATCAATTAAACAGTAAATAAATCAACTGAATAAAAATAAGAATACCGTATTTTCTCTAATAGAAGCCCATGGGCTTATATTTTTCAACCCCCCTCTGGGGGTGGGCTTCAATTAGAGACTGGACTTCTATTTTTCAACCTCAAAATTTTCATGAACAATCGAATCAAATTTTTTTATTAAAATTTCAACAAACAACAACTGTACAAGTAAATAAATTTAACAATCAATCGAAACATCGCTTTCATAACCATTCGACGCAAAAATTTGGTATAAAAATTCACTGCATGAAAAACGATGTAGATAAAATGACTTTGGGTGGGCTTCTATTAGAGACTGGGCTTCTATTAGAGAAAATACGGTATGAATTTTGTGTGATAGCAGCAAAAAATCCCGCTCAAACGCAATAAATTTAAAAAATATGGGTGGGGGACAAGCAGCACAAGTACCTATTTTTTCATGATTTCATAGTAAGGTAATACTGCATTTGATTTTGAAATAACCGCTGACATTATGTTTGCTCTTTGTGTTCAAAAAATTTGGCTAGACATTATTCATCACACCTCCCCAAAATTCAAAATCATAATCACTTTAAGAAAAACAAAACGCCAAGAAATTCAAAAAACCTTTTTGTCGCTATGGTATTTTCACGTGTTTTTGAAGACACGGATGTGTTATCTTGACTACTTTCAAGAACTAGTACCAATTTTAGCAAACGCTTTATTAGACATCACCAGCCACTTCCACATCAAGATCAAAAACAACATTTCTTACATAACATTCTTGAATAATTTTCTGTAAGGTCTTTTCTCTACTTCCTAGTGACGAGAACCTTTTTTAATTCACTTTTGTAGAGTAATACATCTATGTACTACCCAGGACTGGTATGAATTTCTGAAAAACCGTGTCCGAAAAGCAACAGTTCGGTTTCTGCCTTTTTCCTTAATCTTGTACTCCAATTACAAGAACCAAGGCGAAAAGACAAATTATAAAATTATAAAAACAAATTATTCAAAAAGAGACCTTTATTCGGACAAACCACAACAAAATTTGCAAAGGGAGACAACAACGACATTAATCAGTTAATGAACATGAAGGAGAACTGCTACTGCTGGATGATTACGACGAGCTTTCTTCCTCCTTGATCTTCTGTGCTTTCAACTGAGCTTTCTCCACATGACGACACAAACCCAATCTGAAAAATTACATCATGACTCAGTAACTTAAAAAATGACATTATAAGTCATTAAACCAAATAAGCCTGAAAAGAAACATACATAAGCCCTCCAAGCCCAGTAAGCGAGAAGAAATTGATGGCAAACCGAGTGTTCTTTGGATGATCTCTCGGAAATATTTCCCCAAAGCGGTCTGTATAGTGATCATTCACTCAGATCAACTAAAGATTCTGAATACTGGAAGAGTTTTCAAAGTAATCAAAAAACTAAAAGACGAACCTGGAAAGCGCGAAAGCTTCTTGATCATGTCCACAGTAGCGCAGCAATTCCTTCCTTATACTGAGTAGCATCACCAGCCTTTTTACAGCTAAGCATAAAATAACTGAATTAACGAAACCTACCCAGTTGAGATTTTCTCGTAGATGCTAGTTGAAGAGCTTGTGCTTGCTTTCTTTCGTCCCCCGTTTCGCCCTTGAAGAAGCTTCAATTTGCTGTTTTCGGTTTTGGCTTGATTTCAACTGTTTCTTTGCCTTTTTCATGCTTTGTTCGGACCATATTCATATACCTGAATACAAGAAAATTTTAGTCAAAATTCAAGGCACAGAGAAAAATCCGAAAACGACAGTTTTTGGAAGTGCTTTATGCACCAAAATGTAGCCCCAGATCTCTAGTACATGATCATCAGACAGATTTTTGATATAACACAAAATCTACGACTAAAACCACTTTACAGCCAGCAACTCATTTTTTATAGTCAAAAATGGTCGTTTTTGGTACTTTTTTTATTGGCCCCGCATGAACTGTCGAAAATGCGCATTTTTTTAACAATTTTTTGGACAGATATGTAGCAAATTTCTTGCTCTATCTGATAGACGAAAAAAAATTCGAGGAAATAAGTGAGGAATGGCTACGCAAAACCTGTTTTAGAGCACTATACAGGAAAAAAATTGTCCTCTTTTTTCCTAAAATCGTTTTGAAATGCTGATTTTCCGTAGCGTATTGTAGCAAGTGATGGCTCATTTGAAAGCCCATGAAACTGGAAATCTGATAGACCTAAGAGCTTGCTGAAATGCTTAAGAAATTCAATCAGAAACTGTAATAGAAAAGTTATGGTTAGAAACCACAATTTTCGTGAATTTTGATTTTCGCGCCAAATTTCGAAAGTGATTATGATTTTGAATTTTGGGGGTGTGTCATACGCAAAGTTATGGCCATTTTCGTGAAAAAATTGAGGAGTTCCGAAAAATGGCGTTTACAGAAAAAATCAAAAAATTTCTGTGAAATTGTAATTACTGCGCTACAAATATGTGCGCAATAGATAGCCCTGATCAGGCCCCCCATATTTCAGTGTATCACACACCTAGGCGGTGCATTAAATTGATCGAGTACCACTGTTATTTTGCTCAGATTTTAGGAGCTTAGGAATAGGTAAAAATTACTAATTTTCAAATGCCGTTTACCCGTTCGAAGCCGTCCTCTTTCCGAATTTTTTTTCAAGCATCGTGCTCACCGTGAAATTCCGCACAAAACGCATAGTTTGGCCCACGGTAAAAGGACAGTTCGTGGTGGACAGTTCGTGGCACTTTTTTAAAATAATAGTCCTTCGAGTACTTTATTGTCTTTACATGTCTTTTTCATTCGGCCAAGCTGGTTCTGCAGCTTTTATGCTATTTTTCCAAGCAATGGTTAAAGAATTGATTGTTTACCATTTTTCGTTTATTATTTTGTATAGTTAAAGTGTTCGGAGATGTGGAAACCGCAAGCTAATGAGAAAGTGGAGCTAATGTTCTCAACAAGAATTGGTAGCAAGTCTGTCGCGATTACTCCGTGTTCAATAAAAGAAATTCCTTTGTGGGTGACTCCTCAAAAAATGCCGACCAAATGAAGTGGGTGCACGACCCGGTTGGTGCTTGGACTAAACTTCATAGAGCTTTAGCCACTTGTGAATGCGTGTATATATGCCCATTTTTCGAAAAACGAAAAACCTTCAAAGCACCAAGCAAAAAAAACGGCCCGTAGGGCCGCCAAGCACGAAAACCAATACAGCCGACATTTTGGTGTTAACATTCTGGCGTTGACATTTTGTCCTATGACCGATCATAAATTTAAGAAAAGAGCTAAAAATAATAATTTCTTAAGCTCAACGGAAAACCACCACGAACTGTCTATTCGAAAAACCACCACGAACTGTCCATTCGAAAAACCTCCACGAACTGTCCACCACGAACTGTCCTATGTCCTTGGCCCACTCAGCCTTTCCCGTGTTAAAGTCATGTAAACGGCTTAAAAAACGTATTTTTGCGAGCTCATTCGGCTAGAAGAACTTTGTAAAAAAATTGGGTTCGTCCCAACATAAGCCGAGCCTAAATCTAAAACCAAGCCTTCTACGCTGAAATTAGACGAGGAATCCAAAAGAAACACCAGAATTAAAAAAAAATTGAAGATCCTATTTTAGCTAGCAATTGACGAAATTCTGATAACAAAGTGTTTTAGAGATAAATAAAATTAAAAAATTTGGCCGAAAAAGTGTTAGATTGTTTAAAAAGATGTATTTATATCCTTTTTGACATTAAAACTTACTTCCTGCCAATAATGTCTGCAAATGTAGCTATTTAAGAAATGGTTTTGAACTTTCTCATACAAAAAAACAAAGCACAAAAGAATTCTTATCAAAAAAGGTGAAAATTGAATTTGTTCAAAAAGTTCACAGCCATAACAAACAACAAAAAATAAGCAAAAATAAACACGATTTTAGTTTTAACCTTTTTTGATGATAATTCTTTTGGTTGTACAAAACCATTGTTTTGTATTTCAAAGATCTTCTGAACATTTTTTTTTGACGAGGATTGATACTTGAGCAATTCACACGTTATTTTGTGAATGTTTTTGCACAGGGCGTGCCAACTTTGTCGGCCTGTTTAAACCAATTCGGCGCACTCTGTAATTGCATATATTTTTAAATTGATTGTTTTTACTCTTCGAAATTTTATTTTTAAATGATTTTATAAAAGTCTTTCGTCAAAACCAAACTTTAACACGAGAACGGATGGTGGTGACAAGTGTTGATATCGATGCAGAATTTGATGCCCAACGCTAGTTTTGAGAAAATTTTGAGATCCAGGCATTTTAAAATTTGCAAAAAACTGTGCTCCCAGACCATTGAATTGTTTGCTTCTTTTCTGTGGTTATCACGAATATCTCTATTACAACTAGTCAAGTAATGTCTCAAAATGGTGGGCATGCATCAGGCTTTCTACAAGCTATGAAAGTATTAGATTTTTTGCGCTGAGAATTATTAAAAATTTGATTTCTTCATTTAGAAAAAAGATTCCGTAAGATCCTGTGCGAAATGCTTATAATTTTTTCCAGAGATGTGATCTAAAGATACAATTTTTTAAACCTTAAAGCGCAAGAACAGGGCTACAAAATGGGTATAAACATGAATAAAAGACGAATGAACAAGCATATCAAATGTTTAATTTATTATAACAATGAGTGCAGACAGCTGGATTACTTTGAGCTTGATGCTGGATACATATCTTTTCAGAGCAGATACTATTGGGTTGTTCGATAATTATCCAGCGTTTTTTTAACTTTGGCAAAACAATTCATCAACCATTTTTATTAATCAAATCAAACACAATAACAAATCAACCACAACAACAACTAATCTTCCGGAGGGTACTCTCCATCGAATTCCATTGCCTGTTCCCATTTGTACGGCAGAAGGTCAATTTCACGAGCGAAGAAATCCGGTGTCTTTGAAGCAATTGTCCATTGTTTTGAAGCAATCATCAACAATTTCTTGAAGGTTTGCAAACTTTTTCCCAAGCTGCCAGTTGTGGAGCGACGGATGCGGCAGCAGCTCCCATCTTTTGTCTTCGATTTAGGCAACAACGTCAGCTCTGATATGCGGTCGGGCTCAGTCCTGATGGAAGATTATGGCATCCTTTTTCAGCGGTCTTTTGCTTTCGATCGCACGCTGGAGACGATCGAGTTGGGCCTTGTAGACGTCGCCGTTGGTTGATTTGTTATTGTGTTTGATTTGATTAATAAAAATGGTTGATGAATTGTTTTGCCAAAGTTAAAAAAACGCTGGATAATTATCGAACAACCCAATACAATGTAAGAGAGCTGTATTCTTCTGACATATTTAGCACCTTCCTCTGATTGGCTTTGCTGGATGCGCTCGAGTGATTCGCTTTTCTTGCTGGATTTCTTCTCGAGATTTCTTCTGCTCTGGAGAGCAGGACTTGTTGCAGTCATTGCAGATTCGCTTCAGCACGGAATTCTTTTCAGACGTTTTTCTGCCACATTTATAAATTTATGACTATTTATATAAACCATAGTCGTGCAATTAACAAACCTCGCTGGTTAGGATAACATCGTGCTTGACGCTGTGCTGACCAATTTGGCACCAATAAAGCCCGGATTTTGCTTTGCCCATTGACTTTTGTTGTATCCTTTCTTTCAGTTCCTCAATTTTCTTTGTTTTACTGAAAAGCCAACTTGGAGTCTTGCTTTCCATTTGCGTTTTGCGTAGTTGTTTGCTGAGTTGGCGAAGAAAGTCTCTGCGGTTGCCGGAGTGTGCCGACGTCATTCTGCTTTGCTTTTGATAGAGAACCCAAGCGTTGAGGGCAGCAACATTGACAAGCAAGAATTTGATCTGATGTAATAACATAAAAATTAATAAAATGCGTAAAAAAATAAATACAGCTAAAAGGATACAATACAATTCAGTTACTGTAAGAAAATAAACCAATGACATACCGCCAAAATTTCGATTGCATTCGTTGGATAAAATAGTCCTTCTTTGTCCTTTCTTTCTATAGTTTTCTGTAGCCGAATCAACTCTTCATAAGTGTACTTTACGATGCTAAGAAGGTAATAGTATTGACTTAGGCAAATATAAATCTGCTTACATGTCGACAAGGAAGGGGTACGTTATATGGGGGTTAATTTGACGGAGTTTATTATTGAAGGCACCGACACAAGGGGTACGTTATATGGGGGTTAATTTGACGGAGTTTATTATTGAAGGCACCGACCCAAGGGGTACGTTATATGGGGTTAATTTGACGGAGTTTATTATTGAAGGCACCGACCCAAGGGGTACGTTATATGGGGGTTAATTTGACGGAGTTTATTATTGAAGGCACCGACCCAAGGGGTACGTTATATGGGGTTAATTTGACGGAGTTTATTATTGAAGGCACCGACCCAAGGGGTACGTTATATGGGGGTTAATTTGACGGAGTTTATTATTGAAGGCACCGACACAAGGGGTACGTTATATGGGGGTTAATTTGACGGAGGCACCGACACAAGGGGTACGTTATATGGGGGTTAATTTGACGGAGTTTATTATTGAAGGCACCGACCCAAGGGGTACGTTATATGGGGGTTAATTTGACGGAGTTTATTATTGAAGGCACCGACACAAGGGGTACGTTATATGGGGGTTAATTTGACGGAGTTTATTATTGAAGGCACCGACCCAAGGGGTACGTTATATGGGGGTTAATTTGACGGAGTTTATTATTGAAGGCACCGACCCGTTATATTGGGGTTAATTTGACGGAGTTTATTATTGAAGGCACCGACCCAAGGGGTACGTTATATTGGGGGTTAATTTGACGGAGTTTATTATTGAAGGCACCGACCCAAGGGGTACGTTATATTGGGGGTTAATTTGACGGAGTTTATTATTGAAGGCACCGACCCAAGGGGTACGTTATAACGAGGGGTACGTTATATCGAGGTTTCACTGTAGTAATTTTTTGTCGCAATTTGATTTGTCGAATAAGTCGTCCGATTTGGCAATGTCGGGCAACGTTGTTCTTGACTAATAATTTGCACAAAATTGTAATTTTTTTTAAATAAAGGTGAAATTTTGAACACAAGCGAAAAATACTAGTTTCTGAAAGTGCGAAATCCGTGGGAGTGCACTTGGGTTTTTCTTTCTGTCTTTCATATTTCCAAGACTAGGAAGAGGTATTGTATTTTAAGTTAGACTTAAAGCAAGAGTGTCAACTGCCATTTCCAAAAACATGTGTGCTTTTGTACGCATGAAATTTTTCTTAGTCTTAAAATTTATAATTTTTTGCTTTAACGCATGTCTCAAAATTTCACGACGGATTTTCAAAGCTTTTTCTTTCATTAATGTTGCCGTCATATCTCTTTTCTTTTCACACTTTTTTGAAGCGCTACATCTCCTCTTTCTAATAGCATATAAAAATTAGCTTGATTATTTCGGATAAGTCACCATTAGGCTCCAAACACTTACGATATCAATTTGAGTAGTTGACAAGCATTTTTATCATTTTAGCTAGTTTAAAGTTAAATTCAGGGTTGAGCTCTTCAACAACATCTTGGAAGCATGTTGTGGCGCAGTTCAAGAGCTACAAATCCCACGTAACAGATTCTTTTTTTTTTGAGAATCTGAGCGTTGAGATATGGCTTTTTGAAAAAAATCAATCTTTTTTAAATGATCAAAGTCCAATTTTTTCTAAACTTGTACCAGAAAGATTTTAATTTCCCATAGAATTTTTGACGCTGCTAGGTTATACCCCACCCAAAAAAGCTACTTGGATATACCCCTCCCAAAATCGACTTTTCTGAAAGAAGTCAAAAACCATTTTCGAGTCATAATTTTGATATAAAAAGCAATTTTAAAAGGATTATGGTCTGTATTGAGAGGGGAAGGGAATAATAAGGGGTCACTTTTTAATCAAAATTTTTTGAGTATAATGCTTAATTTTAGGCTGTCTTAGCATGTTTTTGAACTTGGGCCGTGGCAAAAAGAGACTCTAAATGCACTTTTATGATCAAGACTACTTCTCGGAATCATGTCTAAGGTAATTGAATGCGCGCATCTTTAACTCTCAAGCCGCCTGCGCCCACTTGGGGGCTTGGGGGCTTGGAGTTGAGATGCGCACACCCACACACCTTAGACACAAATCACTCGAAAATGACTCTGGATGCATGTAGAGGGCTTGGGGTTGAGATGCGCACACCCACATACCTTAGACACAAATCCCTCAAAAGTGACTCTGGATGCATAAAGGGGGCTCAGAGTTGAGATGCGCACACCCACACACCTTAGACACAAATCACTCGAAAATGACTCTGGATGCATGTAGAGGGCTTGGGGTTGAGATGCGCACACCCACATACCTTAGACACAAATCCCTCAAAAGTGACTCTGGATGCATAAAGGGGCTCAGAGTTGAGATGCGCACACCCACACACCTTAGACACAAATCCCTCAAAAGTGACTCTGGATGCATGAAAAAACAATGCATACCAGAGTTTCTTTATGCGCTTGGCCACAGTTAACAAAACTGTGTTCTACATCTTCATGTTAGTGGGCCCTCTAATAGTCCCTTAAAGTTGCCCTTTAAAGTGGCCCCTATTTGTCCCTTCCCCTCTCTATACAGCCCTCTGTCTCTCTTTAAATTGCTTTTATAAGCTCTTATATCTATAAAATTTTGACTCAAATATGGTTTTCAGACACTCCTGAAAAAGTCGTTTTCGGAACGGGTATTTCAAAGTAGGCCAGAGGATTGGGAGGGTTATATCGAAGTAGCGCCGAATTTTTTATTTTTCTTCTGAAAGTTTTCGAAAACCTTCAATTTTGACACAGAAAAACAGTCATAACTTTGCATAGAGGTTGTATACAGCCAAATTTTCTCAACACAAAAAGACTAAAATTCACGTCTATGTCAACACGAAATTCAGTAATACCTTACCATAAAATCATGAAAAAATAAGCAAAATAAGTATATAAGTTGTGACACAAATTTTCTATGACTTTTGATCTGCTGGGGAAACTTTTGATTATGACACCGTATTCCTGCTCAGCGTGGTCGATTTGAAACTGCCTTTCAAATTCAAAGGTCATTCTCAAATTTCGAATTCCGCTCGAGACAATAAATATTCAAATTTGAAAATCAATTTCAAATAAAAATCATATTCAAAATGGCTGTAGGTGAAAACACACCTCAAAATATGTGAATTCCCTCCAAAATTGAAGATTTTCGGAAACTAGCTTTCAGAAGAAAAATCTAAAATTCTCGGCGCTAGTATAGAATACCTCCCTCCCCCAAAATCAGACCTTCTAAAAATCGTTGAAACTACCCTTTTGGAGCAACAAGTTTAGGCTTAGCCCTTAGGCTTAGGAGTAGGCCAGCATATGGAAGTTGTGACTAATAAGTGTTTTACGAACTTTTCTGGGGTCTGGAACACATATTTGGGTACTCTTTACTTAAGTTTTAGAAGGCATGAGTTTGGGGGGGGGGTGGTTATTCTATACTAGGGGTCGAAATTTCTATGTGAAATTAAAATCTTTCTGCTACAAGTTTAGGCGCAATAGATAGCTCTGATTTTGCTTATCATTTCAAGATATAAGATATATGTTCAGCATGGTCAACTCGCACGTGAAATTGCTTTTGGAATTCAGAAATCACTGTCAAATTTCAAATTCCGCTCGAGACAATAAATATTTAGATGATATTTTCGCATTTGTTCAAATATTTGTTGTCTCGGGCGGTATTTGAAATTAGACAGTAATTTGTGAATTTCAAAAGCAGTTTCACATGCGAATAGACCATGCTGAACATGAATCCAGTTTTAATTGTGTTTTTTTAGTGATTGCTCAGTTTTTTTGGAGTGTCAATTACGCTCAATGATTGCTTAACTTCAAGTAATCATTTGACTCTGGTTCCACACCCTATACACCAGTTGAAAGCTGAGATTCTAGGCTTTCTTTGCTGTATAGCTTACCTCGGTGAGCTAAAATGATTTATCGTTAAAAATTCTATTTTCGTAAAATTAGATCTGAAATTGTTGAATGTCTATTCTTACCTTCACAATGTTATACCTTATTAGAAAGCGCAGAATCTCAGCTTTCCAATGACATATAACAGTTGTTTGTGTGAATATAATTTCATAGATTTCTAAGCAAAAGACAGTTGACTCGTATAAATTTGAAAAATTGTTGACACCCCATTCTGAAATGCTAGATACTCAAGAGCGATATATGAAAACGCAAAAAAATAACTACGCCATCGTGCCCAGCGTAGTTGAATTAGGGTATCTAGCATAGTGACCGCGATAAGCGAAAATTGGACGGCGTCCCGTCCGCCGTCTTGACGTTTTTCGCCGGCCGTCCGACCGGCCGTCCTTAGATTTTTGCGTTCGGCCGGCCGTTCAACCGGCCGTTCAACCGGCCGTCCTTCAAAAAAAAATTTTCGCCGGCCTTCGGCCGGCAGTCCAATATTTCGCCGTCCTCTGAAATTTAGCCCCGGCCGTCTACCGGCCGTCCAAAGTAAATTTTTTTTGCCGGCCGTCCACCGGCCGTCCAAAGTCAAATTTTTTTCGCCCGTCTTCGACCGGCTGTTCTTATTGCAGTGTGCATGTATTCTGGATTAGTTATCAGTGGTTACACATTTATTATTGACGTTTAAAAGTTTTGGAAGTTTTCAAAATTGTTATTGCGATATACTACTTATCACCTTGCAGTCAATTTTTTCCCCACCGTCCGATCTGCCGGCCGTCTTTATTTTTTTCACCGGCCGTCCACCGTCCCGTCCTGACTTTTCACGACCGGCCGTCCGACCGGCCGTCTTTTCGAAAAAAAATAATCACCGGCCGTCCGCCGGCCGTCCAATTTTTTATTTTTGGACGGCGGCCGTCCGACCGTCTCACTTTTCGACGCCGTCCGGACGGAGACGGGGACAGGACGGGCCCGGAGGACGGCGCGGTCACTATGGTATCTAGTGTAAAATCTCGGAACCCAATTTCCCGCTATCGGCAAACTATTAGGTTGATCCAAAAGTTCTTGGGCACCTTGAAAAAATTTATTTTCGATTTTTTATTAACGTGTTAATATTTTAGCATGATGTTTATCATTCCAATGTTTGCAGATCTAATTCAGAGGAGATATCACTCGAAGTCACATCAACAAAACAGCTCTCCAAAATCTTTATTCAACAAAATAATCTCCCTCAACATCAACAACATTTTGCCATCTTTCAGGCAATCTCCCAATACCTTTAACAAAGAATCTAATCGGTTTCGAATCAAAATAAACTTGCAGATCATGAAACAAAAACAGCAGAATGTGGCGTAAATGATCGTCTGTCATCTAAAAAAGACAGATGAGATGAAACGACGAAAAAGAAGCGAATAAAAAATCGAAAATAAATTTTTTCAAGGTGCCCAAGAACTTTTGGATCAACCTAATACTACTGGCCGAGGTCCATTCTTACAAAAAAATCACTCTTGAAGTGTACTAGCTCCAACTTAGTTTCACCCCCTTTAAAAAATTTCGACCTTTACAATGTTTGAGAAAGTAACCAGTTACAACATGCACATACCTGTTGCTCAAACGGGTATTTTTCCTCCGTAGCTAATCCTCCGTGTTGTCTTACATACTCAAATGCCTAGAATTCAAAATAAAACTTCTGCAATCAATTTTCAAATTAACTGAGTCCATATTGCCACCATTACATCCAGCATTAGGCTCTTCTGTTGCACAATCTACCATTTGTTGTTCGGAAAAAGACTTCAAATGACCAGTAACTTTTTTGTATTGAGCTTCTAGTGCACCCACGCTGCTAAAAGCCCAACAGCATCCACAATTTCCCTAATAAAGATTTAGTTAGTCTTATAGTTGTCAATGGCCAAGGCTAAACTAACTGAGACCAGTGGCCAAAATTAGGGATAAAAAGAACAGTTGAACCGTGGGAAGGAACTAACTTATGGAGAAAACTCGACTTTAATCAAGATTAGGATTAGGGTAGGATTAGGGTTGAATTAGGGTAATTAGTGTAAAATTTCCCGCTATCGGCAAACTACTACTGGCCGAGGTCCATTCTTACAAAAATTCACTCTGAAGTTTTAAGTGTTTAAGATCATTTTTTACTATTCCAAACTTTTTCCCCGATACCATACTTTCTCTAATTATTAGTGCTCCCCAAAAGTGACCAAATGTATCTAGACAAAGTAGCGCAGACTTAAAAGATTTATCAGCAACACAAATATCAGAATTGGGAAATTTCTGCAAAAATGCCTAGATAACCGATGCGTTACAGGAAGATTGACGTATTTTCTATAACGCCAAAATGTTTTCGGCATTTTTGAATTTTATATATTGATGTTGGTAATGCAAATTTAATTTAACTTAACACTATTTTCTCACCTAAATATGGCTCAAAAAGTTTTACATTCATTTAATTACTTTTAAGTGGTGGGTTTTATAAAAGTATTAGAGCTCGTTAGTATGTAAAGGCAAGTCTCTATTATAATGTCAATGTCAAATTATTACGCTAACAGGTCCTTTAAACCTGGACAAAATGTGAAGGTTTTAACTTATTTATAATTAAAAAAATTATCCAGCTTGTAGATAATTTTATCACATATCTGCCACCTTGTTTAAAAGCAATTTCGACCCTAGCGGAGTATAACACCACCCCCAAATGAAATTTTTTTAAAGTGTTTCCAAACACCCTATATCAACTTAAAATCACCTCAGAAGTTCAAAAAAGACATTATTTTTGTGTTCTGGTCAATGAAAAATTGAGTTTTGGGCATTTTGATATTTCGACCATTTTGCCTGTTTTATCATGTTTTGGTCACTGGAGCTGGGCACAAGGAGTCTCTAAATGCATTTTTGATCAAGAGTCTTGCTCGGAATTATGTCTAAGGTAAGTGAGTGCGCGCATCTCTAACCGACCAAGCCTTCGGGGGCGCAGGGGGCTTGGTTGCTTGGGGTTGAGATGCGCACACCCACATACCTTAGACGCAAATCACTCGAAAGTGACTCTGGATGCATAAAAAATGTATGCATACCAGAGTTTCTTTATGCGGTAGGCCCCAGTTAACAAAACTATGTTCAAATTCCATCTTTTTGGGGTCAAGGTACCTTCAACATCTGATTTACTAAGTTATAATAAACAGAAATCAACTAAAAATACCAAAATTCAAGATTTAAAAAAAATGGACTTTTTATAGAAAAAAGTAGGTGAAAACACCTTTTTTATCGTGTTCAGCGTGTAGGAAATGCTTAAAAATGGTTAAAATGGTGTTTTGAAAAAGTTCCAAAAAAATTTCATTTGGGGGTATACTCCGGTAGCGCAGCAATTTTTTAAAAAAGGCTAAAAAGCGGGGTATTAATAATTTTTTTTCATAAAAATCGAATGTTTTTAGAATTGATGACTCTCTCAAGGGTGCAAAAATAAAAAAAATATATTATATTTTTATTAATGTTGACGTGTAAGGTTTGCTATCAAATACTAAAAATTAATTTTTCATCGCTTGCCAATCTATAAAACATAGATTATTAAATTATTGAAATTATCAAAATCAAATGTTTTTTTTGTAAAAAACAAGGGCATGTCATATGTGACCAGCAGTGGTTTTCTTTCTCGAAAATTTTTTATATCCGTTCTATTGAAATTTGTCTGACTAATTTAAAAAAAATAAGTAAAGAGTCATCAATATCAGATTCAATAAAAAAAACTAGTGCAAAAAAAAGCGATTCAAAATAATTGCTGGTCTCTTCTTTTATTTGCGGTGTAGCTCACATGCACTGCTTTTATATTCTAGGGCGACAAGCTTTTCCAATAGTTTTGCTGTCAAAACCTTTTTCTTCAACTTAATAATACCGGACTTTACCTTGTAGTTTAACAAAATAAATTTTTTGAATTGCTGACATTTCTATTTTTTCTAAAATAATTTTATACATTTATACGGCTTTGGTATAAACAAATTGTGTTCTGATCTAAATATAGAAGTAGACTGCGAAAAAAAATTCTTGTGATATATTTAAAGCTAATTTTTGAGCAATACATCATTGTAATGCTTTTATATAGAGCCTTGATATAATTACCGTATTTATTCGAATAAAACAACAGTCTTTATTAGAACGACAGTCTCTAATAGAACGACAGGGGTCAAGGGGGGTTGAAAAATAAAACGACAGTCTCTAATAGAACGACAGGGGTTAAGGCCTGAAAAAATTCCGAAAAAAGGTTTTGAATTCGCGCATCTGTATTTCATTTTTTTGAAGCGACCAACCATTGTTCTTGTTGTTTTTGCTCGTAATTGACCTCGTCGTTTGACTCTCTTTTTCTTTACTCGCGTGTTAATTTTCTCTGTGTTTCAGGCAAAGCGGACCTGAAGAATCTGAAAGCGAAACAATTGTGGAAAGCCAGGCATCTCACTCGTCTCCCAAGCGCAAAGCGCACTCAATTGAAAAAAAGCTAGAAGCCATAGATTACGCAAAGCAAAACTCAAAGAATTCAGCAGCTAAGAAATTCAACGTAGGTCGCTCACTCATCGATTGGGTCAATAAAGAAAAAAAACTCAGGAAATCACAGTTAGCTGTCGTTCATTCTTCCATGACTTGTCGAAGCCTGGAAAAGCACACATGGAAACACATAGCTTATCGTCCATTCCTTCAAAGCGTGCGAAATCACCAATGCAGTGGATGGTAGTAAGGACAGTGACATTCATGGCCCTGTTCCAAGTTGTCGCGCTAGGTTACAACAAGCTCGCGTGGACAAAAAATTAGCTGATCTCCTTGAAGTTAATGATTTAGAGCAAGAAGAATATAATAGTGATAATGATAATGTATAATGAAAATATTCTGTCTCATTTCGCGTTAAATCATAAGGTTGAGGTGTGAAAATCGAACGACAGTCTCTATTTGAACGACAGTCTCTAATAGTACGACAGGGGTCAAGGGGGGTTAAAAACTAGAACGACATGTCGTTCTAGTAGAATAAATACGGTATATCACCTTTTCATATTTATTTTTATAACTCTGCTGTAAACTTTGACCGCAGGAAAAAGCTGACTAGTTTATTATTTTTTGTTTAACATTGTAAAAACAGATAAACAAAGTTTCAGAATGATAAGTGAAGCTTTTAAAATAAATTTTTGGCTGATCATAGTGGTAGGAGGCAGCCTGAATTGTCTACTAATCTGGCTAATCTGCAAGAAAACAGTCAAGGAAATGAAAGCCTACAGTCGTATTTTGTTACAGACATGTATTTTGGACTTATTCATGCTACTAGTAGCCGGAGTAGCTGAACCCGTAAGTGTTTTTTGTTTCAACACAAATATCCGAAAAGGCTAATTTAGAATTTTGACCTTGCCAAATAACAGGTGTGCATCAAAACTCTAAAAAATATCAAAGTGAAAATTAAATTTTAATACAACATAAGAATTTATATCCCTAGTATAGAATACCCCCCACCAAAACTTATGCCTTCTAAAACTTAAGTGAAGAGCACCCAAATATATGTTCCAAACCCCAGAAAAAGTGCGTAAAACACTTATTAGTCACAACTTCCATACGCTGGCCTACCCCTAAGCCTAAGTAAAGAGCACCCAAATATATGTTCCAAACCCCAGAAAAAGTGCGTAAAACACTTATTAGTCACAACTTCCATACGCTGGCCTACCCCTAAGCCTAAGGGCTAAGCCTAAACCTGTTGTTCCAAAGGGTAGTTTCAACGATTTTTAGAAGGTCTGATTTTTTTTGGGGGAGGGGGGGGGGGCGGTATTCTGTACTAGCGTCGAATTTATTAACGAAATTATAAAAGACTACGTCCTATTTTTTGATGTGTCTTTTTCAAATTTTGAGCTGAAATATAGGGTCCTAATGGGTGGCAATCGCAGGGTTACGATCTGCACTTTTTAAAAAGATTTTTACTTTTTTAGAAACATAGATCTTTTTTATTTTTGAAATTTCAGATCAATTTTTTTTTGCTTTATAATGGCAATAATGACTGGATAAAATGACTTTTTTAGAAGTAGCCAAAATATACTTTTCAGAAAATGTATTTTTTTTTTCAAAATTTTGAGATCACAGCCCTGGGTAATCGACTTCTTAGCATGATTAAAGTTTTGAAAAAGCATTATTTCAATAGATGAGTTCAATTTATTGAAAAAAATTAAAGTTTTAGATTTACATTCTGTTTGAAGGAGACAATGTTTTTTTTCTCAATGGACCTTTGCGAACTCTAAAGCCACCTTTCAACTTTATTTTTGCACAGCTATGGTTTTTCGGTTTCTACTTTAGCACAGCCTCATGCGCGGTGCAGTTTCTTTACAGGTATTTAACCCTGTGCAGGTTAGTTTGTATATACAGGGTGTCCAAAAATTTTTAGTCCGATTTGTTTTCGCCATAACTTTTTAAATTTGCGCTAGATTTTCCAAAAAAGCCACTCATTTGAAAGAGCAAACTCTAGGATTTTGTTTAAAAAAAATATTAACTCCTTGCAATTATTTTTCTCCAGGTTATGGTCATTTAAAAAAAAAACAACAGAATTGCACAATTTATTCCAGGAAAGACAGCAATATCAACAATAAAAGCACATTATCTCGTATTAACGCTTTTCCCATTTCTTTCGATACAGACTTATAGACGATGAGGAAAGTTTTCCATTGCTCTATCGATCATATCCTGTGGAATCCCACCCATTTCGTCGATGATCCGTTCACGCAAGGCACTAAGATTTGCTTGAGATTGATGCGTGTATACCAAACTTTTCACATAACCCCAACAGAAAAAGTCCATGCAGGTTAGGTCCGGAGACCGGCCATCTGATTGGTGCAGGATCCCCACCAATCTACCGATTCGGAAAATGAAGATTGAGCAGAGTTCGAACCTTCAAGAAGAATTTTCAGAATCCGGTATCTCAATAATTAATTGTCATATTCGTCCAGTTGTGTACCCTGTTCTTAATGTAAAATAAATAAATAAATAATAAATAAATATACCAGTGGAGTTGCGTCCGACTTTACTATAATGTTAAACTAAAGATTAGTATTTTCGGTGAATTAAAATTTTACAGGGTGGTCCAAGAAATTCCCCTGATTTATTAGGTTGTCTCAAAAGTTCGCACCGCGTTGCCTTGGTCCCCCCTGTTGAAAATTTTGTACAGTTTTAAAAAGTTCTCTGTGTTTATTTTGCAATGTTTTTCAGTTTTTCGTTTATTTTTTTGCTCAGCTCATATTGTTTATTGTTTTTAGATGGATAGCAATCATATTCGCCACGTTATGTTGTTTTTGTTCGATTCTGGGCTGATTCTGGGATCGTTTCTTTTCTTCAAAGCCAGCCGGATTTAATGTCAAGGGAATCAGTCGTCTTCAAGAACGCTGGGAGAAAGTTGTGGAATTTGATTGAGATTATTTTGTTGATTAATTGTTATGCTTTGTTTTGAATAAAATTTGAAATTTTGCTTTATTTGAATGTTTGACTGTGAAACGGTGCGAACTTTTGAGACAACCTAATAAAAAGCTCATATCTTTTTGTAGGAGCCACATTTTAAAATTCTGTTTTTACAGATAGTCTTAGTATCCTCTAGGATTCATTATTCTGCTAAATTCACAAAAAAAAAATTTTGACCAAATTTGCCTTGGTCCCCCCTGCTGTCCAGAATATACCGATTTTTACACTTTTCGGACTATTTTCTGGACAACAGGGGGGACCAAGGCAAATTTGGTCTGAAAAATTTTTCGTGAATTTAGCAGAATAATGAATCCTACAGGATTCATTATCTATCTGTAAGAACAGAATTTTAAAATGTGGCTCCTACAAAAAGATATGAGCTTTTTAAATCAGGGGAATTTCATGGGCCACCCTGTAGTTATTTGTATGGTAGTGAAAAAGTTTAAAGTTAGGATTTTTTTTTAAATTTTTATTATTCAAGGCGTATCGAAGTAAACACTGGTTACTATATCCTGATGTTACTGCTTGGCGTTGCCTTTGTGCTTGTAATATTTGTGCTCTCTTTGCCTAACTATCCTCACGATATTGACTCCATTAATGAAAAGTTTTCACTCTTTTGGGATCCGGAAGATACTAGCCGGTCTATGCAAATCAGCCTCATTACTCACTCGGTAATAATTTAAAAAACATTTGTTTTTCGTTAAATTAAAAAGATGTAATGATAATGTATTATATTATGTATAATAATATTTTCGACTTGAATTTTTCGTTATTTTGTTGAATTAACTTAATTTCGTTTTAATTTGAACTAAAATGATGAGGAGTTATGAGTTTATTCTGTTATTTAATTTTGACCTATAAATAATTAGTACTAGTCCAATTAGTCTTAGTCCAATTTCTTCTAATAACTTCCTCTAAAAACTTGCCTGCTCAGAACTTGCAAAATGCTTATCTAAAATCGAGGGTAGCTTTTTGATTTTCTTGCCATATTCTTTTCGGCAAACATTGCTTTTAATAGATCTACACTCTAATTTACCATCATCTGTCTATCATCCAGTTGTTTTTCGCCTTGGTCCCTATATTGTTGTTTTTTGTGACTTTTTACGCTTAGGTAAAAATTGGCCAGCCTATGCTAATACGTGCAAAGAGAGCAGATATACATAAACCCTTAGGAAAAGAAGGAAGAGGTGGCGGCGTAGTGTAATGGTACCACATCAGCCCGGAAAACTGAAAGCTGTAGGTTCGATTCCTGCCACCACCATTTTGCCTCTTCCTTCCTAAACTTTTATTACGGACTCAAACATATTTTAGACTCATGTTTAAGTCCATCCTAACATACGCTAGCCAACCCTTGCCTAAGCCTAAAAAATCACAAAAATAACAACAGGGGGACAGAGGCCGAAAACGACCAGATTATAGACTAGAGCTAGAAAAGACCGGCCACAAATGATTGAAGGTTTCTATCGGACTGACTAGGACGTCAAAACTATAATAGAACAAACTGGAATTCCTATGAAAATAGTCTAGAGAAACATTAAGAAGTTGGAGGAGTAAGTTTCAAGTAGCCAAGCAACTTTCAAGTACGGCAGCAGTGCTGCGGTAAAGTACAAGTATTGTAATTCTTGCTTACTTGTAATACTTGTAATTTAATGTAGGCAAAATAAAATTGAAAATTGTTAATTTTCTAAGTTACTTTGGCTACAATTTTTGGTGAAATTGGAAGATTTTTAGAGTTTTTTCAGTTAAGATAAAATATTTTTGTAGAACACCCCAAACTGGCGACTGTATTCTAGCTATGTAATTGTTTACAGTCTGCTTTGCTACATTATAATTGTTGTTTGTGGAATTAAAATAAGGAGACATATTAAAAAAGCTACACAAGGCTTTGAAAATCCTCGTTTCCTAGAGATTAATCGCCAACTTACTATAATTTTAGTTGTGCAGGTATATCAGAATTGTTTATGAGTTGGATATGTCAAATGACATCTTTTTAGGCAATATTACCGTTTATAGTTATTGCTGTTAGCAACATCTACTTGGTATCCTCTATGTTTGTGTCAGAAAACACTTTGTTTGCACTTGTATTCATGCTAATACCTATGCATTGGCAGCCAGCGCTAAGCCCACTGATAACACTTTTTGCAGTTAAATCTTACAGAAGGGCACTAAACCCGATGCGCAAAGTATCGCAAAGTAGGATAGCAGTAGGTATGAACATTTCTTTTGAACGCCTATCTAAAGTGCCTTTCTGCATATTTTCTTAAGGCACTTTCACAATGAGTGTCGACCCAAGTGTCCATCCATCGTTTTTTCCCTTCATTAAAAAAATTTTCTGTTATTGGGTCGTCACATAAGTTTTTAAACAATATTTTTAGTTTGCTTACATTGTGTATTAGCTTACACGTTATACGTCATTTTGTAGCTCGCTCTCTGCTCTTCAATATGAGCTATCGTAGGCACAATATCGAAATATTTATTTATGATAAAACAGTGACACAAATCAATCAACAATATATACAAGAGCACGTCTCTACACCCTTGCTTCCACGTAGATTTAGAATTTTAAAATTATTAAGGAGACTTTTAAAAATGATTCACGAAAAATAATAAAATGCAACCGCCCCCCGGACTAAACAAGTGCCATGTTACGACCCAATAAAAATATTTTGTAGCTGAATCTAAACTAGTTACATCTAATTAAATAATTTTGCAAAAAATTCTTAGGTCCACACTCGGCCGAGTATCGACTCGAGCGTCGTCCTGAGTGCGGACCCAACCATTTTTCTTTAAATGTTTTATCAGGTTCAGCTTTTTAATAACTCATTTTGATGCCGTGCATCTTAGATGGATGTTAGAATTAGAAATATTAGATCGATATTAGAATTCGACCCGGGCACATCTTTTTTGTGAAGACAAAATCAATTTGAATTTCGATAATTAGTAAAGGTACCGGGAGAGTTTGTGGGTAAACCAGTAGAGTAGATAATTAAGTCAGGAGAGTAAGTAGGTATGCCAGGAGAGTGGGTACGTGAGTCAGGAGAGTTAGCAGAGCTACAGGAGAATGTGTATTTTCTATCAGATGGTATATAGTGGTTTTTTTCCATATCGTATGGACACTACTAAACGTTCCCTTGTTAGACATTAAGACACTATTCGCAGTAAATAATAAGATATGAGTGGTCCGAAGTAAACTTGGTTCTATAATTCTAATCTTTTTTTGGTGAAAAAAAGCAAAAAGATAAGCCTGATAGGGGGCTCGAACCCCTGACATTCAGATTAAAAGTCTGACGCTCTACCAAACTGAGCTAATCAGGCACATGGAGATGTATTTGTACATATACCTAATCTATAGTTAACCCCTGACATTCAGATTAAAAGTCTCATGCTCTACCAAATTGGTTATACGTAACAGACCATATTTATGTATGGGTTGCAAAATTTTTGATAAATGAGAATTGGCACTCAGTTAATTGCTGGGTTTGAAAATCGAAATTTCGACTACTTTATTAATTAACAATTAATAAACCGTATTAATTAACCGATGGGTTTCAAATCGTAAATTGTGTAGTCGAAATTTCGATTTTCAAACCCAGCAATTAATTGAGTGCCAATTCTCATTTATCAAAAATTTTGCAACCCATACATAAATATGGTCTGTTACATATAACCACCCACGAACTTATGGACCACCCAATAGTTTTAAATAGGGTTGCTACATAGTTAATTCGAATTTTCAAAAAAAATTATCGTTTTTGATGTTTTTATGTGTATTTTTTTTGCAAATTTTTGAGTACGTGACCCCGCAACTGAAAGCCTATTTCAGTGGCTACACAGTGGTATAAAAATTTCTTCATTCAGCTCACAAAAATTGATCTATTATGATAAAAACAATTTCGAGTCACACAACTCGATTGCGAGTAAATATTTATTTGGTTGGCCCATATCCGACTCGATTTCGAGTTGTCTGACTCAAATTTTTTTTTTATCAAAATAGATCAATATTTGTGAACTGAATGAAGAAATTTTTATACCACTGTGTCGCCACTGAAATAAGCTTCAGTTGCGGGGTCACGTACTCAAAATTTTGCAAAAAAAATACACATAAAAACATCAAAAAAGGTCAAAAATTTTTGAAAATTCGAGTTAACTGTGTAACAACTCTAGTTTTAAACAAAGAAATTAATTTTTATAAATGTTTTTAACTAATATTCATTTTTCACAGATGTGACTAACTTCAGCAGTCGGCCAATAGCATTAAAATCAAATAGAACACAGTCTCTTAAATAAATTTGTTTCTCATATGTTTTGATCTTATAGCATCTTAGAGCACATGTGATTTGTTGTTATATAAAATAAAGATACGATTTTCGAAAAAACATAATCGGTTTGAATTTTACTGTCATTTAAAAAAACACAGATGACAAACATTCAGGCGAAATTTCACCACTTTCGGGCGCCGAAAACCCTGCCTAGCACTGGATTTTTTTAAAAATATTTTTGACATTTTGAAGTTTCAACAGTATTAATTGTGGTATTTTTTGGCATCTAACTTAGATCATGGCAGCAACAAAAGTATATTTTAACGTCAAACACATATTACACATCCCGACGCTGCTACTTTTTGGGTGTCGGAGCCGGTACGGCGCCCAACGCCGATTTTAGAAAGTCCGGGTCGATTCTTTTGAGCGTGTAGGTATGGATATGACTTTGTTTTACTAATTTTAAAACGCTACAATTTTGTGGTAAACAACGTCAAATAAAGTACTGAATATATTGAAATAAAGTACTGAATATATATATAATACAAGGGACAACAGGCGCCTATCGGCGCCTATATCGTATCCCTGAGCAGACTTGTCTTGAAACGACAAAAAATTTAAATTTCAAATTTGTGGCATTTCGTCAACAACAAACATAAGACCATACGTCATTTTTAGATCCGACACCAAACTTCAAAGTAGGAGATCCCTTATTTAAAATGCATCATTTTCGACGTTCTTTTTTTTAAACGAAAGCTGACATCGAGGCGGATCTAAAAAAACCTGCAACAAAATATTTCGACCACTTTTTGACCCTGTTATACCCCTTCAAAGTCAAAAAAGTCCGAAAAAAACCGAAATTTGGGGAAAAACTCGAAAATTTCTTTGTCAACCCCCAATTCCGGATTCGTGTTCAGGCACACCTTAGAAAGTGTTCTCAGGAAAAGATTTGGACCACTCCCAGTGGCTGTAAAAAGGTGTGACCTACGGTAATAACCCTGCTGATATACAATATAGTTTCTTCTCGATACAGCGGACAATATAAGCAGCAGATATAACGGGCTCTCGATACAACGAACCATTTTTTTCAGTTTGGTTGGATTTGCATAAAACAGGTCAAATTGACTCTTGATACAACGAACTCTCGATGTGTAAGGCCCCAACTGGATAAATTGACTCTTGATATAACGGACACCGAACAATGCAAAGGAAATTTTAGTTGTAAATTTGAATTAGCTGCGTTTCTCCAAAAAAAAATACTTCTTTCAGTTGCTCAGTGTTGTACTGATTTAAATTTTGCTATCGTGTACTTGGTTTTGGGGTGTGTTTTGAAATTTGTTCTGTCTTAGATATTAATTATAAGCCCTCCAATCAACAATCTCCATTCAAGGAAATATTTTGCTAAAAGACAAGAGGCAGATCATTGCGCAAGCTGATGAAAAGAAGAGCTACACATAACATAGATATTCTGCATTTTCTAATGAGGTATAACATTCTAGAAGTAAGGATGGTTTTTCACGAATTCTCACCCCGAGGGGCAAAAAATTAGGGCGAAAAAATTATTTACAAAAACAAGTTTTGCCGTTTAGTAGCCCATATCTTAAAATTTTCACTGTCATTTGCACAATATTTTTCTGTAGGATGAAATACCTGTCAATTTTGCTCAAAGCTCAGCTCAACTAAAGCTCAAACCTAAAAGTACTCACTTTTTAACAATTTCCAACAAAAGATTTTAAAAAAAACGCACCTAAACAAAAATTTTACACGAAAAAATTCGTCAACCAAAATTAAACCTGTTCAGCATGAGTCAGGGTACCAGTAATGTAAATCGCACCGGGTGCCGCACCCGCACCGGCCCGCACTGGCACCGCACCGGCCGGTGCCTCGTACGGTGCCGGTGCGCAAAATTGTCAGGGGTCGGTGCCGGTGGGGAGTAAGCCAAGGGGCCGGTGCCGGGTATGGCAGGACCCGGGGCCGGTGCTGGTGCCGGTGCGAGTGAATTTCAAGCCCGCATCGTCACCAAAAACAGGCAATATGCCACAAAAACTAGCGCCTTATGTTTATTTCAAAATGTTTGTTCGTACAACAAAGTTGTTTTTTCTTGGCGTTTTCTTGCTCACTTAGCGTCCTGTTTGCTCATTTGGTGTTGTACTGCCCGTTCAGTTGTTTTATTTCTATATTTTATACTTGGAAAGGTTCTACGCGACAAATTTGTTCTAAATAATGAAGCATGTCTTCGGGTTCCTGTTTTACTGTGCCCATTAATCGTGTGAAATAGCTGTATTTTCCATAAATGAATTGTCTACCGCCAAATGAAGAAGAATGAATCAAAGTCGCAAGCACGAAAAACACTTTTGTTAACCACATTTTGTTTTTTTATTCAGCTTTCCCGCCGATTTTTATATACAAACTCATGCTCGTTTAGAAGATAACTAGGAAGTTATTGAATTTCAGGTAACGTGTAATCAAATTCTTAATTAGACAAAATTATAAAAATCTGAATTTTATCAAAGTACCGGTTCGATATACCGGTTTTTATTGGGTTGATGCATAATTATGCCGCCTTTTTTAAAACCACTTTTTATTGGATAAATTTTGGACATTTTTGATAATTCAATATACCATTAGAAAGACCTTTTCCTGCCCTACAAAACGCGCTGTTAACCGTTTATTTATCTCAAATAAAAAAAGGTACAAAGAGGTCAATGATTTTAGGTACAAAATTAAGCGACTCAGGGGGTCGGATTTTGAAAGTTCGCCAAAACTGTGTGTTTTGGCATTTTGTTTTCTTTCATCAGTTATCTCTATATAGTATTTGGGTCGGGTAGGTGGTTCACACTTTTTATGAATTATCAAAAAATATGGTCATAAAAGGCTCGAAAATTTCTGTTGCAGGATTTTTTAGATTCGCCTTGATGTCAGCTTTCGTTTGAAAAAAAAGAGCGGCGAGAAATTCGCATTTTTAAGAGGGGTGTTGACAAAAGTATGCAGGCCATTGTCGAGTTTTCCAAAAAATTGACTCTGGGCTGAGATATAGGTCCTCAAAGTTGAGGGCAGGCCTTATTAGAGGGGGGCCTATTTAGGAAATACGGTAAGTACCAAAATGCTTAAATTTAAATTTTTTGTCGTTTCAAACAAGGAAAAGGAAAGCGCCAGCCGCATTCGCGGCTTCAAAATCCTTGTTAGTCTTTATTTTTTGTCTCACTATGAAGACTCCAAATCACATTAAAATTCGCTGCATCATGCTCAACCATTTTGAAAAAGGATGGACCGTTGCTCACTCATTTCGGGATTTGATCGAGACTTATGGAGAAGGAACTATTGGAAAAAGCACTGGCAAGGATTGGTTTGCTCGATTTGAAATGGGAAGCGAGTCTACTAACTCAATGCTGATGTCTATGTGGCCCAATTGAAGAGACTGAAGGAGACAATTTATTGGAAGAGACCATGGAAGAAGAACGGAATCATCTTCCAGGCCCCACATCGCAGCTAGAGTCTTAACCCGATGCGATTGCGATTATTTAAAAAGATCAAATGCGATTAATCCAAACGATTATCGCAAAAAAATTCAGGCGCGATTATTCATGCGATTATGCGATTATTTTTACTTTTAGCTCCTACAAACCAAAAATTTAAAAAATTTTACACAAACAAAAGCTTTTATTCAAAATAAACGTGTACATTTGCGACAAAAATGAATAACTAATACTTGAAGTTAAGCAGTGGCAGATTCGTGTTCAAAAAAATCAGCATCTCTGCATTCTCCGCTTTCAGGCTTGACCATCTGATTCCGAAAACATCGCGGGCGACCGAGAAAAGTTGTTCACTAGGCTGACTTGTTGCTGGTGCAGAGAGGAAACGGCGAGACAGTCTTGTCAGGATCGGATACACCTTATCGTTTTCCTAAAAATAACTATTGACTATATAGCGAGAGTTGAGCATTACTTCATTAAAACTGATTTTGCTGGTAAAAATTTTCAGTATGGCAAAATTTGCGATTAATCGTGCAATTTTTCAAATTGCGATTGCGATTATTTTTGCCAAATTTTGGTGCGATTTGATTTATATTTTTATTTATTTGAGATAAATAAACGGTTAACAGCGCGTTTTGTAGGGCAGGAAAAGGTCTTTCGAATGGTATATTGAATTATCAAAAAAATGTCTGAAATTTATATAATAAAAAGTGGTTTTAAAAAGGCCGGATAATTATGCACGAACCCAATAAATACCATTTTTTTAATTTGATAACATTCGGAATACTTACCGTACTATCTATAATTAGCGCACCCTCTCCAATAAACGCCCACTCTGGACAAAGGTTGAAAAATAAGCGCCTGCTCTCTAATAAGGGAACTCTCCAACCCCCATCCCAACAACCGCCCAGAGCACTTATACAGTCAAACCTGGATAACACGTCACCCCTGAAGACCAGCTTTGAATGATGTGTTATCGGGTTGTAAATTGCTTTGTTTTCTTTGTCAAATCAAGGTTGTAAAGGGGAATGGGTTATATGCAGGGCTCTTAAACAACTTTTTTAAAAAGATTTCTCCTTTTTTGGGACCCCAAATCTTTTTTGTTTTTGAAACTTTTAGTGAAAATCCTTTTTTTTTTCGCTTAAAAATGGCAATAAACACTGGATAATTTATTCATTTATTGTTCACGCAACAAGTGCGCGACGAAAACAAATACATATTTCCTTGAAAATAATTTAATTTAATAATAATTCAATTAATAATTTAGATCACATTCTTTGAGTTTTTTCTGAAAAGCATTATAGTAGGGGAAGCAACAATTTCAGCTGGAAGTGCGTAATAAATTTTTGGTGTCCGAACAAAGAAAGAGTGGAATCAGAAATCTGATTTGTAAAAGGGTACAATGGCTTTATGTTTTCGGAAATTATAGAATGACTGAAGAGACGGAAAAATTTTCAAAATTATTTTGCGATAGAAAATAAGGTCAGGTTTAAGTCGTCTTTTTTGAAGAGGAAGTTTATCAGGATATTTAGAGGGATATTCAAGAGAATTGGGTGCGCAAGACTAGGCGACAAGAGGTAGAGGAATCGAAACTCCGCGATTTGCTCAATGAATGGGTGTTGATAAAAGGAAATTCGGAGCCAGAGACTACACCGGATAACAGCAAATACATCGAGTTCCTCCAAGTGGTCTTCGATATCTCCTTGCGCAAATAGAGCCGATCCAGCCAGATGAAGAACAAGTGGAGGTGGATGAAATAGAGATGATGGGCCTTTACGTGGATGACATTGACGCGCCTCCAAATGAAAAATTTCCGGAAAAAGATAATTTAGACGAATATGATCTCAATCAGTTGTTTTGTGGCTGAATGTTATTGCTTTGCTATTATGGAACAGTGACTAAATGAGTTGAGCTTTCTAATTGTAAGGGAAAGTGTATAAAAATTACGGTTACCACGGAATGTGAACTTAGAAGACGTAAATAGCAAATGACTAGGAGATAACGTGCGGTTTTGTCCGCGGATTTTACCGCTAAAAATTGCGGTTTTGTCCTACTGCCAAAAATTGTTAGGGGTCGGTGCTGGTACCGGTGCGGGGCAAGCCAAAGAGCCGGTGCGGAGAATCTCAGATTTACAACACTGCAGGGAACACGATGAAGCGATAAAAATTTAGATAAAAAATTACGGTAACAAGATTTCGTGTTGACTTCTGCAAAATTACAAAAAACGTCTTTTAAGTTTCTTCCTTTTTTCGCATTTTAAGCCTTGGGTTCAGCCTTAATAGCAAAAGGATTTGTTTTCAACTCAGGTTTTAAGTAAGAGAAAAAATATAATATTTTTAGCGCATTGAAATTGCTCACGTAGAAACACAATTTACAATGAATATGAGAAGAAGGTCCTCAACCAAATTATTTTTAGTAAACCAACGGCAAGTACAGGGTGCGCCAATTTTTTCGCACGTATTTGTTTTGGCCATAACTTTTTTGTTTTTCATGATTTCGACGTAATTTTTTTTAAAAGAAAGCTGAGACTTTAGGCAACCGAACCGTACCAAACATTGACAAAAAAATTTATTCGAACACCACTTTGTGACAACAGTCAAAATAAACAACTCTTTTCACTCATATTCCTGCTCAACTGATCTTCCGTTCACTTCTAGGCAGTATTCGAGGCGGCTTTGATATGCTCCCATTGCTCTGTTGATCATCTCACCAGGCAGCTCTGCAAACGCTTGTGTGATTCTTCTTCTAAGCTCGGCCATTGAAGTGATTGGAGTCGTGTAGACCTTGCTTTTCACCCATCCCCAGAGAAAGAAGTCGCAAGGCGTCAAATCAGGCGAATAGGGCGGCCAGGCAAACGGAGCCGGTAAAGTCGGAGTTCCTCGGCCAATCCATCGAAGAGGGAATGCTTCGTCCAACCAATTGCGAACAGCTAGAGCCCAATGCGGAGGAGCACCGTCTTGCATAAAAATCAGATCTCGAGCACCTGAAATCAAAAAAGTCAACAAATTAATCACCTTAATCACAATTTTTAGTGTGTACGACAAACAAACATAAACAAATTTAGTACGGTTCGGTTGCCTAGAGTCTCAGCTTTCTTTTAAAAAAAAATTACGTCAAAATCATGAAAAACAAAAAAGTTATGGCCAAAACAAATACGTGCGAAAAAATTGGCGCACCCTGTACAATTAAAAACGGAACGCTAACCACCATGTCTCGAAAGTAAAGTCGCAACATTTATTTTTTTTGCAGAAATTTGTGTGAACGGACCAGGCACACAAAATTCTTAAATAAAAAACTATATGTGTTTTCTTGTGTGAAAAAAGAATTTATTGCTTAGTAAAACATGAAGTACAGCCACAAATGTTATTATTTTTACATCATTAATATGTTTACACAAAAATTTGCACACACCATCTTATAAAGTTACGCAAAAGGCTAGGAAGAAAAATCTCCGTAATTGCATTTTAATGAATTTTGAAAAAACCTGTTGAAATTTTTTTATTTTCTTATCCAGAAATTTAGGTATCAAATACGTGCAAAAGTTTTACCGTGTGACCGAAAAGTTCTCGGACAAGGTTAAAAGCCAATTTTTTCAGTAAAATAAGAACATAAATGCATTTTTTTGGTATCATCAGAAAGCCCTTGTTCTCCTCTCTTGAATAGTGTATCGCTTGTCGTTTTATGTCAATAAATTCCATGCTTTAGAATGTCCGATCTGAGAGCAGGCATTGTGCGACTTTGGGAAGAAGGTAAGAAGCAAAATGAGATCGCTCGTGATATGAGTGTTCCAAAGCAAACAGTTTCGGATGGAGTGGTTGCTGTAGCTGGTCGCCCACTTCTTGCTCTGTCTTCATTTCACGAAATCGCTTGATGGCATCCGAAAGTGTTTGCTTTTGAACATTCATATCACGAGCGATCTCACTTTGCTTCTTCCCTTCTTCCCAAAGTCGCACAGTGCCTGCTCTCAGATCGGACATTCTAAAGCATGGAATTTATTGACATTGATTGATTGAGTTTCTAAAAAAACTATACCTAAAATTGAATTCTAGGCCTTGTTTTGTTAGAGACCAAGTTAAAAATTCCGTACAGAAGTTCAATGATTAGGAAAAATTTTTGAATTTGCGGGCCCAATTTGGAACGTGTGATGCCCCTTTTAAGGCTCGTTAAAGTGCGAAAAAGGCGAAACAGCAATTTTTTGAACCATGCCTATTTTCACTCGTTCCGCGTAAAATATGATACATGCCTTTTAACAAAAATTTTCAAGCGTTTAAAAATAGTAAAAATAAATAAAAAGTGCGATTTTCGGATTTTTTTTCTTAATGGCCTTTCTTTTATAATTATATAAATAGATATTAAGGTTAGATTAGACAAATAACATACTTAGTCACAAAAAATAATTTTTTGAAATACGAAAAAAGTTGAAATTGATTTTTTTTTACATGATTGATTTGACTCTTGACATGCCGAACAATATGGTTGCTGAAGCCAGAACAATTTGGGCTGGCCAGCCGAGGCTCTTAAGCAATCCAGGAGCGGAATTACAGCCTTCAGTGTAGCAACAGCACCACTGCTGGATAGGGTAGTTGCTGGTGTTCTACATTTGATGTTTGTTAGTGTTAGATAATATTTACTTAATATTTAAAATTTCAGTATTTGTAATTTTAGTATTTACTTGGCAAGCAGGTGTAGACGACATTACTCCGTTGAAAGTGCAGTTGGCGGCCTGGCAAGAGCGAACCACTAATCTACTGTTGGAGTCTTCTTGCTTCAGGCAGGACAAAGCAGGAAACTGAAATATACTGTTTTCTTATACTAGGTTTTCAAAAACATTTGTGCGCATTTAAAAATTTTAAAAATAAAAAAAGTTTTCCAAGTTGGTTTTGGCATTTCAACTTTGGTACTTTTCGGTTATCCGGGGAACATTATTTCTTTGAAACAATTATCTGCTTTTTTATAGGTATTGATACCTTATTTATCTTTAGTTCTCACATCTTTTGTTATGTAGTTGGGCATTCGAATTGACCTCAATCAAATGGTGTGAACGCGAATTAGGAATTGATCATAGTACGGCTGTCGGCTAATAAAAAACAAAGTTCACAAATGTTCCCCGGATAACCGAAAAGTACCTCAACTTTTTTTAAACCTTATGGATTATTGACCAAATTTTTTTCTTTAAATTTTTAGTGTCATGATTTTTGTGTTTTAAGGCAGTTTATTACACACGCTAAAGTCTGTCATAATTTACACTGAGCTAGCCTGTACTTAAGCCTTCGGCTTTTCTAATCTGAAAAAAGTATGATAAAAAATAGAAAAGTAAAAGTTCGAAAAAATTCCATCCGGTAATCTACAAGCATCAAAATTTTACAATCTTTGACCCTGCTAGCGCATACAACCCAACGACCCCCCCCCCACCAAACGATTTTGCCTTTTTAAACTTAAGTAAAAAGTACCACAATTTGTAAAGTACCCCATGTTCCAGACCCCAGAAAAAGTGCGTAAAACACTTATTAGTCACAACTTCCATACGCTGGCCTACCTAAGCCTAAGTAAAGAGCACCCAAATATATGTTCCAGACCCCAGAAAAAGTGCGTAAAACACTTATTAGTCACAACTTCCATACGCTGGCCTACCCCTAAGCCTAAGTAAAGAGCACCCAAATATATGTTCCAGACCCCAGAAAAAGTGCGTAAAACACTTATTAGTCACAACTTCCATACGCTGGCCTACCCTAAGCCTAAGTAAAGAGCACCTAAATATATGTTCCAGACCCCAGAAAAAGTGCGTAAAACACTTATTAGTCACAACTTCCATACGCTGGCCTACCCTAAGCTAAGTAAAGAGCACCCAAATATATGTTCCAGACCCCAGAAAAAGTGCGTAAAACACTTATTAGTCACAACTTCCATACGCTGGCCTACCCCTGAGCCTAAGTAAAGAGCACCCAAATATATGTTCCAGACCCAAGAAAAAGTGCGTAAAACACTTATTAGTCACAACTTCCATACGCTGGCCTACCTCTAAGCCTAAGGGGTAAGCCTAAACTTGTTGTTCCAAAGGGTAGTTTCAACGATTTTTAGAAGGTCTGATTTTGGGGCAGTGGGGCGGTGGGGCGGTGGGGGCAGTGGGGCGGTGGGGCGGTGGGGCGGTGGGGCGGTGGGGCGGTGGGGCGGTGGTTGGAGTGGGATGTATTCGCTAGCAGCGCCCAATCTTTCTTACTATTAAAGACATTTTAGACAAAAAAAGTCACTACTCAGTATTAGAAAAAAAATTCGAAACAAGGTATTTTTCAGCCATTAAAAAGCAGCTTTATGATTTATGCTTTGAAAAAGACTTAACTTTATTTGTAATTTTTTAAAAACAAATTAGTTTTCTAAGCTACCGTAAGTGTTCTAATAGAGCCACCGGGTGCTCTATCCCCAAAATCTTTCAATCCCCAAAAAATCCAAAATTTTTTGGTTTAATCTCGAGACTTTTGGGTGAAAATCCAGAATCTAGAAAGCAGAATTAGTAGCGCTTGTTATACTTAAGAAAAAGAAATAAAAGTTTTTCAGGCGTTCTTTGGCCAGAATGTCATCCACATTGTCGCATAGAAGTTGAACCACGGGATTAGCGTTTGAGTCGGCATAGCGCTGGAGAATCCTCAATGCTGCGGCTACTTTTCGGGTTGTTACTGGTGGTTCCGGCTCATCATCGACCTCCATCACTTCCGTGTCACTGAGAAGAAAAGTCCATAAAATCATTCAAATCATAATATTCACCTGTGCATTCCCGGTTCTTCCACATATGCTTCCACATATGCTACGACATCATGCTACGACATGATACGACAGAGTACGTGCTCCACTGGTTGCTGCAAGTAGTCGTCGAGCTTGCCTTCCACCAGTTTCAGCGCTTTCAACTCCGCCCAGAGTGTCCTCAATTCATCGTTTGGGTCACCTTCAGCCGATTGCTTGTCCATCAGCTCTGCAACTTGCTCCACTACAAGGGCCTGGTCTTCCGCGTCGATTTGCTCTTCAGCCTAAACCCCATGATTAGGTTTATCCCCAAGAAATAAAATACCAACCTCCACATCCTTCACGAACCCGGCCTTTCGAAAGCAGTTGCTAAGCGTTTCTGGCTTGACATCCGCCCACGACCTTCGGAGGAACTGTAGCGCTTTGAAGAGATCCATCTTGAAGTCGGTCTTCAAGTCGAAAGCAGCGATGCGTTCACGGAGCAGAAAGCGGCGATAGTGCACTTTAAGATTCTGGATGATCCCTCGGTCCATTGGCTAAAAAAGATGTATGAACCACCATAAGCAATTAAAAACAAACCTGAGAAGCGGCAGTTGTATTAGGTGGCAGGAACTTGACCGTGATGTTCTCCACCTTGACATTCGAATCGCTTGAGAAATTGTCCAAGACGAGCAGCACTTTGCGCACGTCACGTTTAAGCGTCTGATCCCAGTTCTTTAGCCATTGCATTCTCTTAACATTCTCTTCTCTCAATGCATTCTCTTAACTCCCATGAGTGCTGCCGATTCCACTTTTTACATTTTGAAATTTCACGCAAAAGTCTTGAGATCAACCCCAAATTTTTCAGATTTTTGAGGGTTTGAAAAAAAAGCGCCCATGGGATCCTATTAGAGGAAATACGGTACTTTTGTTTATTTTAAAATTTTTCTTATATGAACCGATAAAGTTTTTATTGCAAAAATGATTCTAATCATTTTTTTGGTAAAAAACTTAATCATTTCATATGAAAAAATTCAAAACCAGCAAAAGTAAGTTTTGGCCCTATAGGACAATAGGTCCCATTTTTTGCCTTGGTCCCCCCTGTTGATTTTTTTCGCTGATTTTTATTTTCGAATCTATTTTTGCTTATTTTTATTTCTTTTAGAATATGGTGCGCAAATCTTTAGTTGAAAATCTTGAACAAGTGGACTTGGAAAGCATTCGTTTGAGAGAGTGGGTATGAACTACTTTTGGCATACTTCACGGCACATATTTAACCAGTCGACGACAGTCTTCTTATCCTTATTAAGTTCTCGCACAATTTGCTTGTTGTCAAAGTCATAGGCGCACATGTATAAGAGAAGAAGAGCAGTGGGAAGTGTAAAGTTTGATTTGTCGAAAAATGATTTGCTTCGGATCGACAAGTTTGAACAATGCGCTTTCCCGTTGCGGCATACCCACGTTAATGTGTCACCGAAAGAGGAAAATAAAATTGGTTAAAATAGAAGCAAAAAATAAAAAAAATCAACAGGGGGGAGCAAGGCAAAAAATGGGACCTATTGTCGTATAGGGCCTAAGTTTTTATCTTTAGATGAAAATTTTCAAATCTCTATATAGTATTTGGACTGGTGTCCGTCCTACTTTTTTAACTTCAAAAGCTCATAACTTTTTTGTTGCTCAGTCATATCAAGTCCAGTTTTCTTTATGCAATGCGCCTATGTCTCCTCTTTCGGATGAGTATAAACATTCTATATAAATTATAGCTCGATTTCGAGATCTCGCGCATAATATGAAGATGATTAGGAAAATTTGTTAGATGAAATTGCCCTAACATTGGAAAAATTGTTCCACATCTTTTTCAAATTTGCGACATTTCTTGGCGCAGAGTACAAGGAGAGCTTTCTTGCGCTTTGGGATTAAAGAGGGTAACGTATCAGCTGAGTTGTCGGATAAGGGTGCTTTCCGAAGAGAGTTTATTACCGACGTGTGCAAATTCAAGCATTGGATTAGCGAGGTTGGCGAATAAGAGGTGGTAGTTGTCTTTTTAGAGAAGTTTAAGTGTAGTATATTTTTTGGGTCTCATGATAAATGACATTTTTTCATAATTGACGCCTGTAAGGCGCCACTCCACCTTGTAACCCATAATATGGGTATCATGGGTATTTCATAACTTTGATTGGAGCGTTTCACAACTTTTCGTGGCAATATCGCCTGAATGGCCCAGTTTCACTAGGAAGTCATAAATGCTCTAGTAAATAGTAAATTCAAAAAATTATTGTTTTTAAAAAGTTTAGTAATTTTCTAGTAATTTCCATAAAAAAATTAGTGATTTTCTATGACATGAAAAATTAAAAATTGAATGTTAAAATTTTACAAAAATATTTTTTTCTAGAAAAGTGAATACAAAACTAAAAGACTTTTTTTCTTCACTTACTGGACAATCCGTAGCCGTGCCATTGAGGGGCGATAGAGCAGACTGTTGACCCTGGAAGCATTTTAGCGCATCAGCATAAGCAAGAACGGCTATCAACAGCACAAGTTTAAGCAAGCAAGAAACAATGGCAGATTGGCTGAGCATGGAGCAAGACATTTTAGTTGTCAGAATAGGTTAGATTAGCACTCCTAAATTTTTTTTGGTATATTCAGCATATTTTTAAAATAGCTAGAATAAAACACAGAAAGACGCGAAAAGTCGGATTGATAACATGAACGTTATAGCTACAAAAATTTCAAAAAATGCTCTCTGTAGAAAAAAGGTCAATTTTTTCGAATGTTTTCTTTTCTAGGGCTTCTAGATTTTTACGACACTTTTAAATATATTTTAAATATATTAAATATATTTACAATTTCCATTTTGATATTTAGAGCTGCACTTTTGGACATTTTCTTAATTTTTGCTATAATTTTATAGTGTTTTTAGTTTCTGTGATAGCGCAAATGAAGGTCTATAATAGTGGCTACGCTTTGGTACATAGAACTTGAGTATTTATTTTAAAAAAGTAAGAAGTTTTGGCGCTAATATAGAATACCCCCAAAATCAGACCTTCTAAAAATCGTTGAAACTACCCTTTGGAACAACAAGTTTAGGCTTAGCCAGAACGGTTCCTCAATATAGAACGGTTCCTCACTGTAGATATTTCTCACCAGCGTATGGAAGTTGTGACTAATAAGTGTTTTACGCACTTTTTCTGGGGTCTGGAACATATATTTGGGTGCTCTTTACTTAGGCTCAGGGGTAGGCCAGCGTATGGAAGTTGTGACTAATAAGTGTTTTACGCACTTTTCTGGGGTCTGGAACATATATTTGGGTGCTCTTTACTTAGGCTCAGGGTAGGCCAGCGTATGGAAGTTGTGACTAATAAGTGTTTTACGCACTTTTCTGGGGTCTGGAACATATATTTGGGTGCTCTTTACTTAGGCTTAGGGTAGGCCAGCGTATGGAAGTTGTGACTAATAAGTGTTTTACGCACTTTTTCTGGGGTCTGGAACATATATTTGGGTGCTCTTTACTTAGGCTTAGGGTAGGCCAGCGTATGGAAGTTGTGGCTAATAAGTGTTTTACGCACTTTTCTGGGGTCTGGAACATATATTTGGGTGCTCTTTACTTAGGCTCAGGGTAGGCCAGCGTATGGAAGTTGTGACTAATAAGTGTTTTACGCACTTTTTCTGGGGTCTGGAACATATATTTGGGTGCTCTTTACTTAGGCTCAGGGGTAGGCCAGCGTATGGAAGTTGTGACTAATAAGTGTTTTACGCACTTTTTCTGGGGTCTGGAACATATATTTGGGTGCTCTTTACTTAGGCTCAGGGGTAGGCCAGCGTATGGAAGTTGTGACTAATAAGTGTTTTACGCACTTTTTCTGGGGTCTGGAACATATATTTGGGTGCTCTTTACTTAGGCTCAGGGTAGGCCAGCGTATGGAAGTTGTGACTAATAAGTGTTTTACGCACTTTTTCTGGGGTCTGGAACATATATTTGGGTGCTCTTTACTTAGGCTCAGGGTAGGCCAGCGTATGGAAGTTGTGACTAATAAGTGTTTTACGCACTTTTTCTGGGGTCTGGAACATATATTTGGGTGCTCTTTACTTAGGCTTAGGGGTAGGCCAGTGTATGGAAGTTGTGACTAATAAGTGTTTTACGCACTTTTTCTGGGGTCTGGAACATATATTTGGGTGCTCTTTACTTAGGCTTAGGGTAGGCCAGCGTATGGAAGTTGTGACTAATAAGTGTTTTACGCACTTTTTCTGGGGTTTGGAACATACAGGGTGTTTCAAGAAATTCGCACACTTTTAAACGGCCATAACTTTTTTCTAGGGCGATTTTTAAAATTCTGTAAACGCAGATCGACTCAGTTTTTGATGACAATTTTTTTGGTATATAATGTGAAAAACACGATTTTCGCTTGGTCCCCCCTGTGGTTTGGGCACTGGTCATCCCGATGCATCCCATGACCAGGACTGAAACCACAGAGGGACCAAGCGAAAATCGTGTTTTTCACATTATATACCAAAAAAATTGTCATCAAAAACTGAGTCGATCTGCGTTTACAGAATTTTTAAAATCGCCCTAGAAAAAAAGTTATGGCCGTTTAAAAGTGTGCGAATTTCTTGAAACACCCTGTATATTTGGGTGCTCTTTACTTAAGTTTTAGAAGGCATAAGTTTGGGGGGGGGGGTATTCTATACTAGGGTCGAAGTTTTTATAAAAAACATTTTGTCCAATAGCGACTGGAAAACCCGATTCCGGCCGCTACCGGCCATTTTTGGAAAAAATCTTTTGACGAAAAATTTTAACTTCTTTTTAAAAGTATACACATTCTATATGCTAATGTCTAGCCACTATTTTAGTATTTCATTAGCGTAATCACAGATACTAAAAATACAATAAAATTGAAGATAGAATTAAGAAAATGAACGCAGAAAAGAACGCAGCGGCATTTCGGAAATGCCGCTGCGTTCAAAAACCACGGTCCTTTAAGTAAATATTAAATTAAATACATATTAGGGCTCTCGTTAAGAATGAGTACAGTTTTCTTGCCTTAGTCCCTTGTTTTTTTTCTCGAGTTTTTTAATTTGTTTACTTTATTTTTTAGAGAAATTACCTTATTAGCAACTTTACCACCCTGGAAACACGAATCCTATTATCTTACACCTGAATCCTACAGTTGTTAGTCTAGACCACTGTTTGAAAACTTTGAAAACCAACATCAGTCTAGTTTGAGATTCCAATGCGACAAAGTTACACAGGCTGGGACAAATTATTCGGTACTTCTTTTAAAAAATCGTTCCAAATTAGAATATAGATTCCGAAAAAACTGAAGAACAACAACAGAGGCGATCGAGGCAAGTCGGTCACTCATTCGATGGTACACATTCTTAACCGAGGCCCATATTAGACACATTTTTCATGCATCCAGAGTCACTTTCGAGTGATTTGTGTCTAGGGTATGTGGGTGTGCGCATCTCAACTCCGAGCCCCCAAGCCCCCTGCGCCCCCGAAGGGAAAAAAGCTGATTGCCCATAGGGCCCCTTCGGGCGCGCAGGGCGCTTGATGGGTTAGAGATGCGCGCACTCACTTACCTTAGACATGATTCCGAGAAGTACTATTGATCATAAAATGCATGTAGAGTCTCTTTTTGCTCAGCCCTAACGACCAAAAGGTGATAGAATACCCTTATATAAATAAAAAAGGTATCCAGCGGTGGTTTCGTTTCAACCTTACCCTCAAAAAGATTCAAAACATGCTATTCTAGCACGTTTTGGTCACTGGAGCTGGGCAAAAAGAGACTCTATATGCATTTTATGATCAAGAGTACTTCTCAGAATCATGTCTAAGGTAAGTGACTGCGCGCATCCCGAACTCTCAAGCCCCCTTCAGGTGCGCAGGGGGCTTAGAGTTGAGATGCGCACACCCACATACCCTATACACAAATCTTTCGAAAGTAACTCCGGATGCATAAAAATGTATGCATACCAGAGTTTCTCTATGCGGTGGGCCCCCCTCAACAAAACTATGTTCAAACCCCCATGCTATTTAGGAGAAAAAAATTGCAGAAAAAATCAGCTTGGGGAACCAACGCAAATTTTTTTTGTAAAACTTTTCACCAAAAAGATTTTTTGCGTGAAAATTCTTAAAAAGTGCAAACAAACACTTTTTGAGACGTTTGAGAGAAAAAAAATCAACAGGGTAGACCAAAGCATCTTTTTTCTAGAGATGCGAATGCGTATAGAGCGGAATATTCGGTATTCATGGTAATAATAATAATTCACGTCTCATGTCTTCGTGCAGACGGCCATAAACAAACTGACTCGAAACCAGTAATATTAGGTTTTGAAAGCCGGTAGATAGACACCGTCAAAAGCATTTTGGATTTCTTGTAACTGACTAAGGTAAAAGAAAATTTTCCTTTTCTCAGCACAGCACCAGCTACAATTGCATCAAAAAGTTATCGGCAGTAGTAAGAAAAATAGTTGGATGTGTGTGAGCTGTCGGCAAGGCAACCTATCTTGTCTTCAACGACAAAAACTTGAGAAAAAAAATAATAATAAAGTTAAGCCACCAGCCAATTACTTTCTTAATAAGGAGAAGCCAGGCAGTGTTTTTGCTTTAAGAAACCTTAATCTAGAAGAGCGAGGTGAACAACACCTGCCTAGAATTGTTAGAAAAGACAGATTAATTACTGAAAAACAAAGTTTTTCTTAATATTAATTGAAAAAGCGATAGTAAATAAAGTTAAACATATCAGCTGGAAATTAGGTGAGTAAATTAAGCTTAAAAAGTCATTGGGACTATTTAATTTTTCAACTTTAAAGGACCATGAAACTTGGTAAGCACAGCAATTTGTGAAATATGAATTCGCGCGGCACCACCATAATTTGGTCAATAATTTTTTTTTGAATTATTTTTTGTGTGCATTTAAATTTTGAATCTTACTTATTGGTCAATATAGAACGGTTCCTCACTGTAGATAACTGTAGAGCAATGGTCTGATCTGGCAATGTCAAGCAACGTTGGGCTCGACTAGTGGATGGTTTTAAATGCAAACAAAAAATAATTCGAAAACATTATTGACCAAATTAGGATGGTCCCGCGCGAATTCAAATTTCGCAGATTGCTGTGCTTATCAAGTTGCATGGTCCTTTAAAAATAGGATAGCAAACATAGTATCACAAGGGACCACAGACGCCTGTCGGCGCCTCTATAGTATTTCGAAATTTCAATGAGGGGCTATGACTTCATTCATAGAAATAGGTATATCCCCTATTAGAACTCATTTTTTCGCCTGTTCTTTTTTTAAAACGAAAGCTGACATTCTGGGAAACACGATGCTATTAGCGACAAAAGTGATTTCGCTATCTACGACCCGTTCTGGCCTTCGAAGTAAAAAAGCGTTACCCACCCACCCACACATGCCAAATACTATATAAGATGCGATTTCGAACATTTCTAAACTTTTAGCTCTACCAAAAATTTTTTTTGTTTAATTTGTTTGTTTTGCAAAAGAAGTGAAAATTTAATTTAGAATTTACTATTTACTCGATCCTTGCAAATTCTCGCTGTACGCTTCTTTCATGGACGTAGCCCTTCAAATCGGGCGTTTTTAAGAGTTGATTAATCGATTGACCATCGTCCAACAAACTTCATCAAATTCCAACTTAATCTTTTTCTTGAATTCGCTTAGATTGGTCGGCTGTGTCCGAAACACTTGAGCCTTGGCGTATCCCCAGAGCAAGAAGTCAAATCAGGCCATCCTCCTCCATTTTCTAAACTTTTTTCGATATTGTTGCTAATTTCCGATTGGAGTTTTGTTCTTTTTGTACCAGATGACTGTCCACACTTTCTGTTTAATCGAGTAATATATGGCTAAAAATCAATAAAAATGAAATAAAAAAATATAAAATCAAACAAAAGTGGCAAATAAGATGTCAAACAAATTTCCCCTAATAAAAAAATCTTTCTGGAAAGCAGAATTTTAAAAGCTTACGGCTGAAACCAATGAACGAGACATAGAACATCCTGTAGTTTATGCTGAAGAAAAATTATATAATTGGAAACTACCGTAAAAGTGTAATAGAAACCCCGGGGTTACTATTTTTCAACCTCCTAAAAATCTTGAAATTGTCAATCAAAAATGGCCTTAACTCTGAAATCCTAGTCAAAAAAAAAGGGGGGGTTACTATTAGAGAGGGGGCTTTTATTAGAGTTTTTACGGTAACTAAAGTTCTTAAAGGACCAAAGTCGTTGCCGGCAATGAGAATTTCACACGTTTGAATGCTCGCGGGACACCTTTTTATTGCAAAAATATCTGGCATTTTTTTTGAATTTCTGTGCTTTAGGCTAAAAATAGCTGAACGATTACAAGTTACTTGGTAGTGTAGTGGTAAGGCGACGGTGGCCTGTCAACGTTATTAGTAAGTTCAGTTCCCATTGCCGCCTGTTCCTTTTTGACGATTTCATTATTAGTTCACTGAAAAAATAATATTGCACATTTTCGGAGTAAAAGTGGTGTCCCGCGCGCATTCAAACGTGTGAAATTCTCATTGTCGGCGACGGCTATGGTCCTTTACGATCAAATATCTAGGCAAAGTTCGTTGCTATTTTAAGAATGTATCAGACATCCAAACTCGCAAATAGTAAAATTAAAAGACTAGACAGCCAAATACAAATAAAAAGTAGTAAGCACAGACAAATATTACAAATTTGTCGTTAAATCGAGTTTTCACGGTAAAACATGTTGATAAAATATTGATACCTTAGCTGCATTGGAATACTAAAGTAATTCAACCTTCAACTGTACCTGGATTTCATCCAGTACCAAAAATATGAAAAGCCACCTAGGGGCTTGATAGTAAGATTTACTTTAGCACTGAAACTACGGCTAGGTTTCTTTACAACCAAGCAAACACTGTGTTTTGTCTCAATAAACTGCAAAACAGTCACCATTTTCGATATTTATCTTTGTATATCAATTTTTGTGCTCTTTCTGTCCGTGTATTCAGATTTTAATTTTTCACGCAAAAATGTGGATTTTTGAACAATTTAAAAATCCGTGCGAAATTGATAATTTTGAAACAGAACCGATTCTGACTGTTTGCGAAAGCAAAGAGGTAGCAAAAAAAGAGGCTGATATGATACACAAAACGGTTTCAATTTATACTTTCTCAACATTTCTCAACGTAAACCAATTTGAGAAAAAATGAGTGAGTTATTAATTTTAGCTGTAAATCTTAGCTGATTAAATTTTTTTTATAAAAAATAAACACACTGCTAAATAAAGTAAGAAATAAGCTTTCAAATGAGGTATTACTTGCCTGGAAGCCCTTGAAGCAAAAAATAAAATGTGTAAAACCTGCGTCATTAAAAAAACAAAAAAATAAATCACATGGGTCGAAAAGACCCACTTAGTAGTTTATGGGTTAGACATAATTCCGAGAAATTAGTTTTCATCAAATGCACATAGCGCTTGTTTCCAGCTCCAGTGACCAAAATGCGGTAGAATACCCTAATATAAGATGGATTACATGAATAGCCAAGTCAAAAAATCGAATTTCTTGTAAAAAAATAAGTATCTCCAAATACAACTACTTTTTACGTGTGTTTGAGTAGTTAAATCATCGAAAAACGTCATTAAGAAGCACTTGAGGAAGGTTTGGAATACGACAATTTTTGCTGTAAAAGCCTTTAAAGGATCATGGTTTTTGAGTACAGCGGCGTGTGCAAAATTGGGTCTCTTTCGTCTCGCACTGTACTCTTTTGATTCGTTCGAAATAACTCGAAAGAGTACAAGAAGAGTACTGTCCTCCACCAATTCAAATTTTGGACACGTCGCTGCGCGCAAAAACCATGGTCCTTTAAAGCCGATTTTATTGAACAAATTTTACGTAACGAAGAAAACGCTCAACCATAAAAATCTAGTAGAAACAAAAAAAGTGAACAATAATAAATTAAAATTTATATGATGAAATTATCGTTAACCAACTAACTAAACACACACAGAGCTTAATTAGTTAAAATCTCAAAAAGGGTTAAGTTGTATTTAAAGCTTAAGTTTCCTTCGCAACCACCCTAAAAGAAATAAAAGAAGAAAAAGTGACTCCAAGACGGTGACAGCCAAGCATACATCTACAGGTGTGGCTATGGAAACCGTGTGACTGAGAGGCAAAACTGATTGTTAATTATTATATTTGTGGTCGACCAGCTTAATAATCATTGTAAAAGGCTCAGACAATTTTAAAAACACACAAACTCATATCAAGGCCAATTAAGAAATAGCTTTGATTTACTTACTTAGTTAGTTGGTGTTAATGGGTTTGTTTTTGAAAAATTATAGACCCGGGTCTACAATTAGAGAAAATACGGTAATTGTCGTTAAATTAAGTTTTCTTAGGGCCTGACTATACTTACATGAAAGTTGCAAGTTTCAGTCTTAAATTGAAAGTTGCAAGCGAAAGTTGCAAGTGAAGGTAGTATAGTCGCTTGCAACTTTCACTTTCAACTTTCATGTTTGCGACTATACTTTTTGAAAAAAATTTCAACTTTTTGTGATTTTGCTTGATATTTATTCAGTCAATCTTAACCAATTCCAAAGAGCTCCTATCAGACCAGTCCTATAACAACCAGCTCCATACTAACCGCTACCAAATACAGTCAGACAAATACAGAAAGCCATCCATTTTTTTCTTCCCATGACAGAACGACAGGATTCCGCCCACAGCTTGTCCACCACAGCACGTTTCGAGTGGTCATTAAGCGTTGCATCCCATATGACTGGCCGAACACGAGCCTCCTCGATGATAGTTGCCTTTTCCAAATCCGTCAGATCCTTGTGCGTGGGAGTAGCCATTCTAAAAGGCAAAATAAAACACATACTGGAAGCACAGAAATGTGCTATAAAAACGCAGAGAAACTATGAAAACTTTCATGAAAGTTGAAAACTTTCAATTTTGGAAATTGAAAGTGAAAGTTGCAAGTTGCAAGTGAAAGTTGCAAGTGAAAGTTTCTTGCAATTTGCGACTATACTTTTTTGCAACTTTCATGAAAGTACTTGCAATTTACATGAAAGTTGCAAAAAGTATAGTCAGGCCCTTAGAAATATTCTAATGATTTACCGTATTTTCTCTAATTAACTGATTCAAAATCGTGTTTTTGGCATTGTGTTTATAGCCCACTTTTTGATCACTTCTCTCAGACAAGTTACCACCCATTTTGTAGCTAGAAAGATGAGCTACAAAATGGGTGGTAACTGCCTGAGATAAATGGTCAAAAGTGGGCTAAAACACAATGCCAAAACACGATTTTGAATCAGGGGGGGGCGTTAATTAGAGAAAATACGGTATCTATATAATAAGAATTTTTTTCGAATAACAAAATGGGTGAGTACAGTGAACGCTTGATACAAAGACACTTTTGATTAGCTTTACGGTATTTTTATAGTGAGATGAATTTTTTGGCGCTACCGGAGTATACCCCAACCCCCCCAAATGAAATTTCTTTGAACTTTTTCAAAACACCATTTTAACCATTTTTAAGCATTTCCTACACGTTGAGCACGATAAAAAAAGTGTTTTCACCTACTTTTTTCTATAAAAAGTCGATTTTTTTTAAATCTTGAATTTTGGTATTTTTAGTTGATTTCTGTTCATTATAACTTAGTAAATAAGATGTTGTGGGTACCTCGATCCCAAAAAGATGTAATTTGAACATAGCTTTGTTAACTGGGGCCTACCGCATAAAGAAACTCTGGTATGCATACATTTTTTATGCATCCAGAGTCAGTTTCGAGTGATTTGTGTCTAGGGTATGTGGGTGTGCGCATCTCAACCCCAAGCAACCAAGCCCCCTGAGCCCCCGAAGGGGTTGGTTAGAGATGCGCGCACTCACTTACCTTAGACATAATTCCGAGCAACTCTTGATCAAAAATGCATTTAGAGGCTCTTTTTGCCCAGCTCCAGTGACCAAAACATGGTAAAACAGCCAAATGGTCGAAATTTCAAAATGCCCAAAACTCAATTTTTTATTGACCAGAACACAAAAATAATGTCTTTTTTGAACTTCTGAGGTGATTTTAGGTTGATATAGGGTGTTTGGAAACACTTTAAAAAACTTTTATTTGGGGGGTTTACTCCGGTAGGGTCAATTTTTTATACTGCAATTATTTCTGCGGTCAGAAAGCTCCAAGAACATATTGATTGTATATCTAACTCCTTTCGAAGACCAAAGAATTATAAATCGAATTCGGCTTCAAAGTTTTTAAGAGTTCTCCATTCACCATGTTATTGAATTTGTCACATAGTTTTTGAATTCGAAATTTAATAAATTTAATTAATATTAATATTTAATTGCTTTATAAGTTCCAGTAGAAATCATATGATAATAAAAGCAGTATACAGTCAAACCTGGGTTATCCGACACCCCAGTTAACCGACAACCTCTTTTATCCGACACCATGAGCCCGATTTGGTTGGCCTGGTAAACCTACACCCCCGTTATCCGACACCTCGTTTATCCGACACCATAAGGGCGGTCCCTTTGGGCGTCGGATAACCGAGGTTTGACTGTACAATGGCGACAAAATTTAAATTTAAAATTTTTTTGTGCTGAGACAAGGAAATTAGTTGAAAGTCGTTAAGTCGAGGGTCTTTTTCCTAGTAGGGACCAGAAAAATATGTCGTTGAATAGAAGGTTAGGTTTGCCTTAAATTTGCCTACTTTTATTACTTTTTTATTGTTCAGAAATTGTTAAAATTAGCTTGCATTACTTTTCAGTAAAAGTTAATATTTTACTTCCATTTAACTCGTTCTTAGCTATTTTATCGCAGTGCTACGTTCATCATGAGCATGTTAAAGACACGGCGTAATCGATATCAAAATTAAGTTTTAATTTAGTTAATATCAGACGAAATACAATGAGATTCTAATGGTAGATCATAGACTTCAGGTTCACTGTATGCTTGATGTTCGTCTTCGCCCCAACAATAATATTTTCCACCAAAAAACTTTTGACCGCTAGAGCATTTTGTTTATGTCTGGAGGTTTTGTTACGGTAAATATATTTTTAATTAAAAAATTAAACTTTTATTAACTGTCAAATAATAAAGTAGAAGTTAGTCAAAAAATTCATGTATCATAGATTTAAAAAACTTTAATTTTCTGGAGCAGCTAGGGAAGGTATAGCAGCATTGCAACCATCACCGTAGCAGCAGCACCACTTCTGCACCGGATATAGCGTGCTGTTCTACAATTTTTATTTATTAGTGTTATTTAATATTTTTAATTTTAGTCATTACTTGACATGTAAATATATCTTTCTGTATTCCGTTGAAAATGCAGTTAGTGGCCTGGCAAGAGCGGATCACTAATTTAGTATCAAAGTCTTCATTTATAAGGCAAGACGCAGCAGCCATCTAAAAATTTGTCTTTTTCGTGGTTGTCAAAAGACAATATACAGGGTGGAGCATTATAAACGGACCTATGGATTTTTCGCCATAACTTTTTTATTTTTAAACATTACGTTGAATTTTTTTTTATTCGAAAGAGGAGACGTTAGCAAATAGAATGGTACCTGACATGAGCTCCTTGATATCTTGATGCAGCTGCAATTTTTAGGGATGGAACTTAGCCTCTTTCAGTATTCTTTGAATTGATCTTCTTAACGGTATCCCTTCTATGTTTGCTACCCATCACGGGCTTGCATGCGGCAGTGCCTGAAAGAGTTCGACCACTTCTGCTATCTTCTCTGGCATTCTCACGTAGCGAATTAATCAATCAATTCAACATCAAAAAACAACAAAAGGAAGACAAACCTTTGTCCCTCTAGTTTCTTGTTCTTCAGATCTCCTTGCTGGAATTTGGCATACCACTCTTTGATTCTGTTCTTGGTGAGCACTTTAGCATTGCGATCCACTGCTCTGAATTCACGGCGATATCTCTTCTGGAGCTGGCGACGCTCTTTCCCTCTTCGATGAACCGTTTGACGCATTTTGCTCGCTCTTCTGTATTGTAAGGCTCCTGAAAAGAGATAATTTTTAAAAAGCAAAATTTTCAGCAGCAATAACATGACAACAAAAAACGTGTAGTACCATTCGATTTGCTAACGTCTCCTCTTTCGAATAAAAAAAATTCGACGTAGTGTTGAAAAATAAAAAAGTTATGGCGAAAAATCCATAGGTCCGTTTATAATGCGCCACCCTGTATACACACAATTTTTAAAATACAATTTTTTACAAAATTTTTGCTCCTGCTGATTTAAAAGTTTTAAAACAAGATCAGTTTACCAAGCCGATATTGCATCTTGGTTAGAACAACGTGGTAGCTTTGTATGTTTAAAAAGACAACTTAATATTGTTTCTTAATTTTGGCCGGAGTACACAATGGGGCGCTATACTATTATCTTTGTCCAAAATATGCCTTAGTCCCCCTGTTGTTTTAGCAACTTTTCTTTAATTTCATATAATTTTTTTGTCAACTTTTTGTTACAAACTTTGGCGCTAATATAGAATACCCCCCGAAAATCAGACCTTCTAAAAATCGCTGTAACTACCCTTTGGAACAACAAGTTTAGGCTTAGCCCTTAGGCTTAGTGGTAGGCCAGCATATGGAAGTTGTGACTAATAAGTGTTTTACGCACTTTTTCCGGTGTCTGGAACATATATTTGGGTGCTCTTTACTTAAGTTTTACAAGGCATAAGTTTTGGTGGGGGGAGGTTGGAGTATTCTATACAAGGGTCCAAAATTTTATTATAGCAACAAAGCGATATTACGATAATATGTTATTACAATTCCTAATTATCTATCCGGTTAATCATAAGTACGCGTTCAAAAAACGCTTCCAGAACACTGATGCTTTCGTCTTTGCAATTCTGACGGAAGACAGCTTCGGCCACGTCAGAAGATTTTAGTTGGTCGCTTGTTCCACGAATGCGCTTTATCTTATGTTTGGGATGGCTCCAAAATCCTTCAATTTTGTTTGTGTGGATACGGATTGACTTACAATTTCCGCAAGTAGCGGTTCTAAAAAACAAACAGAATTCTTAATGCCAAACAAAGTTACCTTGCAAAAATTCTTTTGTGACAGATGGTAAATATTTGTATCCTACTGGCTTTCCTTTTTGTCTTCCCAATTGGCGGTAAGCAGGCCATTCAACCGAGATTATCGTTGTACCACGATTTATTTTTTTCCGCATAATCTTCAGCAGAATTTTCTTCGTTCTATCTGGCACACGGAATGCGAATGCTTTTCCTCCGCCTCCAAGTTCGATAAACACGTTCGATGTGCAAGACAAATTTGAATTCGAATAAACGATATATTTTTGTCTCTCTCAAAAAGTTGCTAAAACAACAGGGGTAACCTAGGCGAAAATCAAGCAAAAACAAGAGGGGGGACCAAGTCATATTTTGGACAAGGATAATAGTGTGTGGATAACGTGTACCTCGCCCAAAAAATGCCCGAAATCATCTTTATCGTGTTTCTTTCAATGTTTAACGTTAAGAAAACACATTTTTAGGTTTGGGAAAGCACTTTTTTATAAAAAAACCTATAAAAAACTAACTCCCTTAGGGGGCGCAGGGCGCTTGGGGGCGTGCGGTTGAGATGCGCACACCCACATACCCTAGACACAAATCACCCAAAAGTGACTCCGGATGCATAATAACATATGCATACCAGAGTTTATTTACGCGGTAGGTCCGAGAATTCAAAACTATGTTCAAACCCCCATGCTATTTAGGAGAAAAAAATTGCAGAAAAAATCAGCTTGAAAACCAAGGAAAATTTATCATAAAACTTTTCACCAAAAAGATTTCCCCGTGCGCCCCCACTTCGGGGGCGCACGGGGTTTGATGGGTTAGAGATGCGCACACCCACATACCTTAGACACAAATCGCTCGAAAGTGACTCTGGATGCATGAAAAAAGTACGCATACCAGAGTTTCTTTATGCGGTAGGCGCCAGTTAAAAAAACTATGTTCATCATCTTCTTGTTAGTGGCCCTCTATAATTAGTGGCCCCTATTATTCCCTCCCCCTCCCAATACAGCCCTTATTCTCTTTAAAAATGTTTTGGCGCAAATTTAAAATACATTTTTCGATATCTTTTACACATTTTTTGCCTTGGTCCCCTAAGGCAAATTTTTTTTTAATTTTTTTAAATTTTTTAACAAAAATTTTTTTTAAAGTGCTTTCCCAATCCTAAAAATGTGTTTTCTTAACATTAATTCGGGCATTTTTGGACGAGGTACACATTGTGTACTTTAGCCTTAGTTTTTTTAAGGGCTTCCTCAATTTCGCGTTAAAAACACAAAAAATAAATTTTTGCTTAATGCTTACAAAATATTGAAAACTATAAAAAATTCAGTTTTGAAAGATGTAATTCACTAAATAAATGTTATTGCGGTTTCAAAAAAGACTGCTGAACTATTATTAATATTTTAAAAAATCATAATTATTTCGAATTGTTTTTTTTCATTTTTAGTTAATTCCCACGCTATGAACAAATATAAAAAATTTCGATTTTGAATGTTCACTCAATTTTTTTGCTATACGAGCAAATTCAAAATATAGAAATTCGAAAAAAATCAATTCGAAATATAAAATTATAAAAATATATTGTTTGGCCAAATCTTATTTTTCTCTTTACATATTATTTTATGAAAAATTTGTTGTAAGTTAAAAAAAATTGTTTACTCACTGGACATTCTTTAGCCTCGCCACTGACGGGCAATTCAGAAGACTGTTGACCCTGAAAGCATTTTAGCGCATCAGCATAAGCAAGAACGGCTATCAACAGCACAAGTTTGAGCGAGCAAGAAACAATGGCAGATTGGCTGAGCATAGAGCAAGACATTTTAGTTGTCAGAATAGTTTAGATTAGCACTCTTAAATTTTTTTTTGGTGAATTCAGCAAATTTTTAAAAGTCTTTTATTGGGCTGGTCCGGAAGTTTGTGGGTGATTATACGTAACAGACCATATTTACGTATTGGTTGCAAAATTTTTGGTAAATCAGAATTGGCACTCAATTAATTGCTGGGTTTGAAAATCGAAATTTCGACTACACAATTTACGATTTGAAACCCATCGGTTAATTAATAAATGATTATTTAATCAATAAATGATTGGTGTAGTCGAAATTTCGATTTTCAAACCCAGCAATTAATTGAGTGCCAATTCTCATTTACCAAAAATTTTGCAACCCATACATAAATATGGTCTGTTACGTATAACCACGCACGAACTTATTGACCAACCCAATAATAAAAGAGCTATAATAATAAAACTTTTTTTCGTAAATGAATTTTTTTTTTTAAGCTTCAAAAACTGCTTTATTAATAGTTTTCAAATATCATTTTATGGTTTAAAGTTTTTGTACTAAAATATTTACTTTATAATTTACTTTATTGCTGTTTGAAAATTTTTGATAAATACTTAAAGGCCCATGTATTTGGAGTGCAACGGCATTTTTAAAATTCGAATTGGCTGTGACATTTTTTTTTATAAATTCAAGAATTTTTTGCTATTATTGGCTTTTAAAATTTAAATTTCATGTATTATTCAAGGCAAATATAAATATCACATTTAAAATTTTTAGATAACAAAAATAATTCTAAAATTGTCGAAAATTTTCCTCCAGTTCATATTTTGTAAATACTTCTGCACTGCAAAATTATGGTTTTTTTATAGCTTTCTTCAACAGACTTTATCAAAACATATTATTAAAAAAAGCCGTCTGATCAACTTTTAATCCTTTTGGGATAACTAATAATATTCAACAAATCCCTTTTTAATAATACTGAAATTTGTTGTTTTTTAACAAATAGATTAAAAGTTTGTCTAATTTTTTAGTCTACAGCAATAAAAATCTTTTCAAATCTACAGTTTACAATTTTTCAGAGATTTGATTTGCTCATTAAAAATTTAATTGCGAACATAAACTACTCACCGTATTGTCTCTAATAGAAGTCCCGGGCTTCTATTTTTCAACCCCTCTCAGAGAGGGGGCTTCTATTAGAGAGGGGCGTCTGACAAAGAGGCGGCTTCTATTTTTCCACCTCAAGCATTCTCAAAATAAAAGAACAAAAACATCTTTATTCACTACATAAAATAATGCAATCAACAAAAAAATTGATGTTTTACTATCATATTTAAACTTTTCTTTCTCTTGGTCTAAATTAGTTTTGAATCAGCTGCATTTTGAGTTTGCTCCACGCAAATGACAAGACTGGAGCCCACTAGTTGACGTTGTTGCGGGGTTGTTTATTCACTACACAAGAACAATGCATTTCACAGAGACATTAGAGGTAACTATTGACTGGAGATTCTAAGAGGGCTTTTTTCTTGGACCACTTGGCTGGAAATTTCACCTTTGGAGCAGGAGACGACTGAATGAAGAGTTGACCCTTTGGCTGTTTAGGCGGAGATGGAGGTGGCGAACTGACTTGCTTCCCTTCTTCTTGAGGAGTGAAGACGACATGTTGCAGTTTGCGCTTAAGGTCCGCCGACCCCTCAGCTGTGCCAGTGTGCGGCTCGTTGTTTTGAACCAGTGGAATGTGGATCTCATGAGAGGAGACACACCTGAGATCTGAAAAGGTATCCAAGCTCCAATTGGAACCTAAGTGTGGATGTGGCCATTAGACTCGCCTTCATTCAACGTGACAACAGTATTAACGGGCCTAAAAGCCCGTCTGCCTAACTTTTACAAGTAGTATAAGGTCCTCAATATTAGATTTGATGCAAAATAAGTGGTAAATGCACGACTCGAAAAGTTTTGCTGATACCCAGACCTAACCCATTTGTGCCGACGTGTACCGAAATGGTACATAAAATTGCCTTACTCCCCCCCTTGAATCAAAATTGCATAAAAATTGCAAATTTTTATGCATTACCACTCATTGTGTAGCCCGTGAGATGAGCTACAAAATAATTGGTGATTTACCTTAGAATGGTCTGCAAAAAATAGGTAAAAAAGGAAGAAGTCAAAAATATTAAAAAAAATTGAATTCCAGCAAAAATGGGTTAACTTTTCAAAACGCATGGGCGTGCCCCTTTAAGAACAAAAAATTTCAGAAAATTATAATCTGAAGGTTGTAATAGAGTATAGTGACATACGTGCAAGGACAGCCGCTGGCTTCAGACGTACAGGTCCTGGTTTGTGTTTGCACACCACAAGAACCACATGTTTGAGAACAGGAGGACGGGTTAGACCAACTAAAAACTATTGTTTGAAGACAATTTATTCAAAAAAAACGAAATTTAAATTTTCTGTGACTATGGTTCCAAGCAGGAGCCAGCGTTTTAGCTAATAAAAAATTACTCAGGAAAAGTTAAAAAATGATTTACAAAGTATTAAAAATGCGCAGCTCATGCAGTAGATTACTCGACATTGGGGCTGGATCTGACACGTGTGAGTGGTGGCCGTTCCGCACAAGCTAGAAAAAGAAAGAAAAAGGTATAGCATCTCATTATATCGTAGCTCCTACATGTGATGTGCTATAATTGATTTTCGGTTCAGGCGTTTTTTTATTTTTACTGTCAATCAACTTTTTTTGTCGTTAATATAATATAATTTTGCTGATTTTCCCGGGTTTTTAAAACCCAGGACAAATACTGGTCATTTGAGTTCGGGCGAGTCCCTATAAAGATTTTGATGGATTCAGAGTCACTTTCGAGTGATTTGTGTCTAAGGCATGTGTGTGTGCATCTCAACTCTGATCCTCCTTTTTGCATCCAGAGTCATTTTCGAGTGATTTGTGTCTAAGGTATGTGTGTGTGCATCTTAACTCCAAACCCCCGAGCACCCTGCGCCCCCGAAGGGAGCGAAGGGGGCTTGATTAAGATAGAAGAAAAGATAAAAGATAGAATTTAAGCACACTTTTGTTAACTGGGGCCTAGCGCATAAAGAAACTCTGGTGTGCATTGTTTTTTTCATGCATCCAGGGTCCGTTCGAGTAATTTGTGTCGAAAAAAACATTTGGGTGTGCTCATCCCAACTCCAAGCCCCCAAGTTCCCCATGTGGGCGCAGGCGGCTTGAGAGTTGAAGATGCGCGCACTCACTTACTTGGACATGATACCGAGCAGTACTCTTGATCAAAAATGCATAAAAAGCTCTTTTTGCTTGGCCCTAGGGACTAATACGATGGTTTACCTTGGTCAGCCAAGTCAAAAAGGGGGTCTAATCAATTTTTTTATGAAAATGTCTTTCCGGGAGCCAAAAACACGTTTTCTATCGTTTTCACAGTCTCAAACTGTCTTAGAAATAGTTAAAACCCGATTTTGGTCAGGTAGAGATTGTGTACTTCGGGCCAGAAAAGTGAGCCAGAATTTTTAACCGAAGGCTGAAAATGAAAACAAAAGGAAATATACCTAACGCTCGGCTGTCTTTTTTGCCCATTTTTTTCAAATTAACTGTTTTCAGGTTACTTCTTTCAATTGTCGGCTAAAAACTCAAAAACTTAGCATATTTTCCTTTCAAAAAAAAAGACTACAAGATGATTTTTCAAGAGGTTGTAAGTTACAACTTGTAACTGAAATGGCCTCTGAAGTCTGAAGTGCGCCCTCCGAAGTCTGAATTTAGCCCTCTTATTTGCTTTTTTTGCCCTCCAATTTTATTTTGACATTTTTCTTAGAACTTTTGTTAGGTTATTCAATTTTTTTTTTTTGCATTTTCGTGTAGACCTAAATCTTAGCTTTCTAATGAGCTATCAAACTTCGCTAAAATCTGGGGATTAGGTTGTCGACACGACATGTCGAAATTTTCGACTTGTCGTGTCGACTAGAGATGATGACGGGACGGGACAATTCCGTCCCGTCCCGTTAATTTTAGAGAATCGTCCCGCCCGGAAATTTTTTGGCACCTGTCCCGTCCCGGTGTCCCGTCCCGAAATTTTTAAATTTGAATTCTGACCCGTCCCGTCCCGAAAAGGTCAAGCCATCATCTCTAGTGTCGACATCAAGAGGTTTCGAAAACAGATCGAGAGAGCTTTTTCTAAGTTTTTTCTCTTTTTAAAATCTCTGTATCTCCAATGGAGATGTGGAGTTTGATTTTAGTGGAGTTTGATAGCTCATCAGAAAGTCAAGATTTATGGCTACATGATAATGCAAAAAAAATTGAAAATTGTCATAAAAGTTCAAAGAAAAATGTTAAAATGAAATTAAAGGGCGAAATTCAGACCCTTTTAAAAACAACGTAATTTTGTTGGAAAGTGACTGTTCACTAGATTTGGAAATTTTAGCATTTTTATCAAAAAAATTTATCGGTTTGCAGAGAAATTTTTTGAGAAATCAACTCGTATAAAGCCTTGCCTTTAAAACAAAAAAGTATCCACAATAAAATAAGGAACATCGATTTTCTCTGAATTTCCATCTTTTCTAGCAGGCCTGATCTAATAAAAGAACATAATACAACCAGTTAGGGATTGAAACCACAGTTTTTATTGCAGAGAGATAGAGACGTCATGTCTCAATAATCAACAACGCATACCAACTTACAGGTAAAAAACGAAGAAAGAACCTGTTTTTTAATTGAGTTTTAGTGAAAATAAATAAAACATTATTAGTTTGCTGAATCAATTGCAATTCGGCTAAGCTTCAATGCATGCTAAATAAATATTTGGTTTTGAAAACCGATCAGTACTTTTGAAATATGAACCCATTTCTTTGGCTAGTCTTCACCATTGTATTGTTCACCTTTTTGTTTTGGAGAAAAATATTTCTAGCAATTAAAGAAAGACAGAGATTTGTGGAATTAGTCAATAAAGTGCCTGGACCAGCCACTGTGCCTCTTCTCGGAAATGCTCTCGAATTTAGTCAGGATGGAGAAAGTAGGGTTTTTAACAACTCTATATGCGTTCGCACATCTAGAAAAAGACATGCCTTGGTCCCCCTGTTGATTTTTGGAAAAAAATTTCGAAAATTTTCGAATTTTTTTTTCTAGATGTGCAAACGCATATAGAGCCGTTTTTAACTGTTAAAACAGTCTTGTTAAGTTAAAAACTAGTACGTTTTTAGAAAGAATTTTTTTTTTAAATCTTGCGAGTTTGAAAAAAAGCACCCAGGACACTTATTAGATTAATAAATAAGGTAGTTTAATTGACTGAGGCTTGCCGCATAAGAAAGCTCTGGTATGGATATGCTTTTTGCGTCAAGAGTCAAAACACAGTTTTTTTCTTGATTAAAAATAGATATTTATACGATTTTTGCACTAATTGATTTTTTTGTTGTTTGAATTACAGGGTGTCCCAGAAAAAACATGCAATTTTGGTTTTAGGCAAATCTTGCGTGAATTTTATTTTGACAAGTGTTCAAAAGTGACAATTGTCACTCTAAAATGTCACTTTTGACCTTTTCTCGCTTTTTTACTGTTTGTGGGTTGTTTGCTCGTTGATTGTTGTTATTCGTGCTTTTTAGAAAACATTGCAGTGCGACTGGGAAAACTTGGATGTGGAAACGCTGAAGCGAATCGTCGATGATTTTCCAGGACGAATTCAGGCCTGCATCGATGCTCAAAGAAGACATTTTGAATAATCAGTTATACTTTGTTGTTGCATTGTCAGTCGTTGTTGGGATAAAGCAGAATAAATGTAGTGCATGTGTCTGAATTGTCAATTAATTAAAACCCGAGGAAAAGGGGCTACCTACACAAATTTTTTAAAATTTTGCAGTTTTTTTTGGACCACCCTGTACACTTAAGATCTAATTTTTTAAGGACTTTGTACGATTTTTCATTTATAGAAAAAATCACGGATCTCGCTAAGTGACCAGTGTTATTCTTAGCTAAATTTTGGCGCTAGCAGCGAGAAAAAACAACATTTTGTTTGACTTTAGTCAAGAGCGTTGGAATATTTTTGCATATCCCTGTATCTTAGAGAGCTGAACTAATGTTGGGTTCATTATACCGAGGTTTGACAGCATATTATTGAAAAAAATAACTGTGTCTTGTTTAGACTTGTCAAAATGCTATTTTGCTAATAGTAACGGGTGTCAAATAAGTTCGGAATGGATTTTGAAAGCCTTATATCGTGTCGATTGTAGGATTATATTTTTTAAAGTTAAGTATTATTTTTAAGACCTTCTTCCCTCTTTCGGGTCATATATAAAACTTACCTGGAATTTTTTTAAAAAAATTATTATCTGGCTGTAAACGATCGTAAGGGGTCATTTTGAAAAGTTGATAAGCATTTTATTACTTTAAGTGATCAAAAGTTAGATTGAATATTGAGCGTTACGGTGGCAACCTAGCACCATGTTGTAGCGCAGTTCAAGATCTACAAAATTATGTTACATAATAAATTTTGAAAAAATATGAGTGTTGAGATATAGCATTTTGAAAAAGATTAATTGACGCTACTGCTGTATACCCCACCCAATAATTAAAAGCTACTGCGTTTGACCACACCCAATAATTTTAAACACAGATTTAGCTTATTTTAAAGTATATTTTGAAGTAAAAGGACATAAAAAAGCAATCTTAAAGGAGCTGAAAGATTTTAAGGATATATTCTCAACACGATAGGATTATTCCAAGTTTAGTGTTTTTTAAATGTGGCTTTTAAGTCAAATTTTGTCGACAACGCAGTGTTGCAATCTCAGACAAACTTGTGCAGAATTAAAAGTTGGATTAACATCATCGCTGTCTGAATTTCTGAATTTTTTCATAAATTGCCTTGAAAATTGAGCTGGAAAATGGAAAAAAACATCGAAAAAAGGTTGATTAGTCTTCTATTGCATTTTAATTTTAGGACATTTTCTGAAGGAATTGAAGGAATTTAGAAATTCTGATATTTATGATGCTAATTCAATTTTTAATTCTGCACAAGTTTGTCTGAGATTGCAACACCGAGTTGTCGACAAAATTTGACTTAAAAGCCACATTTAAAAAAAACACAAAACTTGGAATAATCCTTTCGTGTTGAGAATATCTCCTTAAAGGACCTGATCTCTTCCTAGTCATGGCAATTTGTAATTTTTGAATTGGCGGGGGACCATCTTAATTTGGTCAATAATGTTTTCGAATTGTTTTTGTTTCCTTTAAAAATTTGTTCAAAATTTTGAACCATCCACTAGTCGAGCCCAACGTTGCTTAAAGGGGCATGCTCACCTGTTCAAATTTTGTCCCCGCCAATTCAAAATTTTTTGCGAATCATTGAAGATCTGTACGGATTTTTCAACTTGGTTTCTAACAAAACAAGGCCTAGAATTTGATTTTAGATACAGTTTTGTTAGAAACCAAGTTGAAAAATACTTACAGAAGTTCATTGATTAGGACAAAATTTTTGAATTGGCGGGGACAAATTTGAACAGGTGAGCGTGCCCCTTTAACATTGCCAGATCGGACCAGTTAGGCTACTTCCATTGCTCTACAGTTATCTACAGCGAGAAACCGTTCTATATTGACCAATAAGTAAGATTCAAAATTTAAATGCACACAAAAAATAATTCGAAAACATTATTGACCAAATTAGGATGGTCCCCCGCCAATTCCAAAATTACAAATTGCCATGACTAGGAAGAGGTCAGGTCCTTTAACAGTTTTCAGCCCTCTTTAAGATTGCTTTTTTATGTCCTTTTACTTCAAAATATACTTTAAAATAAGCTAAATCTGTGTTTAAAATTATTGGGTGTGGTCAAACGCAGTAGCTTTTAATTATTGGGTGGGGTATACAGCAGTAGCGTCAATTAATCTTTTTCAAAATGCTTTATCTCAACACTCATATTTTTTCAAAATTTATTTTGTAACATAATTTTGCAGATCTTGAACTGCGCTACAACATGGTGCTATGTTGCTATCGTAACGCTCAATATTCAATCTAACTTTTGATCACTTAAAGTGATAAAGTGCTTATCAACTTTTCAAAATGACCCCTTACGATTGTTTATAGCCAGATAATAATTTTTCTAAAAAAATTCCAGGTAAGTTTTATATATTATTCGAAAGAGGAGGAGAAGATCTTAAAAATAATACTTAACTTTAAAAAATATAATCCTACAATCGACATGATATTTCAAAATCCATTCCGAACTTATTTGACCCCCGTTAATATACGAAGGATTTAACGTATTGTCTTTCAGAAATAACCTACCAAATGGAGCAATACTTTCGGACCTACACCGAAGACATTAACTCTCCTGGTATAATGCGTCTTTGGATTGGTCCACAACCTCTGTTGTTTATCTACAAACCGGAAACTGCTAAAGTTGAGCTTTTTTATTTACTTATATAATTAAAGTAAAATGTAGGTTATTCTCGAAAGTCAAATTCTTATATCGAAGCCTCAGGAATATGGTTTTCTGGAAGATTGGTTGGGTACTGGTCTACTAACTAGGTCAGTTAAGAAATGTTTCGAATAATAAATCTTAAAAAAGTGTCCCTAGTGTGGGATGCGGTCGTTTGTCTGGCTTAGTCTTCTCTGTTGGTTTATTTTTAATTTTTTATCGATCATATACAGTGAAATTTCTAATAATTGCCCTCTCAACAAAAAAAGGTACCCAAAATAACTTAATTTTTATTTCAAATCTTGCTTCATCCAGCATTTGCTGTTGTGTTTTGTCACTGTCTTCTCACCATTGATTGCATGATGCTCTCTGGAAAATTTTCGGCTTCTTAAAGGGACATACCAGCGCGTTACACGGGCAATTCAAATTCGCAAAAGGAGGGGACCACGTATGTTTAAACGAGAATTATTTTAAATGCAAATTTTTCATTTTGTAAAGGGCAATAAGTTATGAAAAACAGAACGACAGTCTAATAGCTTCGTTGGCTGAGTGGTAGAGTGCCAGATTGAACTCTATAATATTGTTAATGCTGCGTATGCTAGTGGTTATATGCGCAGGCAGTTTGAAGCAGACAAAGAAAGTGAGTTACCAATAAGTCTATGAACTTTTAAACTACAATGTCAACTTTAAAGGACCATGAAACTTGATAAGCACAGCAATTTGTGAAATATGAATTCGCGCCGGACCACCATAATTTGGTCAATAATTTTTTTGAATTATTTTTTGTGTGCATTTAAGTTTTGAATCTTACTTATTGCTCAATATAGAACGGTTTCTCGCTGTAGATAGGTGTAGAGCAATGGAAGTAGCCTAACTGCGTAAAGGCCCAAGTGCACACCCTTCCCCACAAATTTTTTGTACTTTTAAATAAAAGTACCCATTTTCAGCTGAAATTTTTATTCTGAGGCACCACCACACCCGAGTAGGCGAAAATTCCTCAGATATCCGAATCATAAAACTGAAATTGAATACTTAATCGTTGAGATATGACCTTAAGTTTGAGTAAAGTTAAATGGTCATTTTTTAAAATATTGACAATAGTTAAAAAAAAATGAGCTTTCGAGATATTCTAAAATTTGTACATTTTGTGACTTTAGGAAATTAAATTATTATATGTTATACCGTAATATAATTATTTTTTTAAAAAGCTTCGAAAGGCCGCGTGAAAAATTAACGAAAGAAAGACCAAAATAAAAAATTACTGGATCGACACCAAAACCATAATTTTTACAGCACAGGCGGTAAATGGCATACAAGAAGAAAAATGTTGACCCCAACATTCCATTTTAGTATTTTGGGCAGCTTTGTGCAAACTTTTAACAGACAAGCTAGTGTGAGTATCAGCATCTTTTCTACCGTTAAAATCAAACATTTATTCAGGTGTTAGTAGAAAACTTAGACAAATGTGCAGAGCATGGCTACCCCTTCGACTTTTACAAACTGATAAAAGCTTTGGCACTAGATGTTATTTGTGGTTAGTTAAGAAATTTCAAATATAAAATATTATATTTGACTAGCCTGGTCAAGGAAATTAAGAAGGCAAAAAAATTTGGGACAATTTTCGGTTCTACCGGAGAATCCGGTCCCCTTTTTGCCTTGGTCCCCCCTGTTGTTTTTTTCCTTGGTCCCCCTTTTTGCCTTGGTCCCCCTGTTGTTTTTTTCCTTGGTCCCCCTTTTTGCCTTGGTCCCCCTGTTGTTTTTCCTTGGTCCCCCTTTTTGCCTTGGTCCCCCTGTTGTTTTTTCCTTGGTCCCCCTTTTTGCCTTGGTCCCCCTGTTGTTTTTTTCCTTGGTCCCCCTTTTGCCTTGGTCCCCCTGTTGTTTTTCCTTGGTCCCCCTTTTTGCCTTGGTCCCCCTGTTGTTTTTCCTTGGTCCCCCTTTTTGCCTTGGTCCCCCTGTTGTTTTCCTTGGTCCCCCTTTTGCCTTGGTCCCCCTGTTGTTTTTTCTTTGGTCCCCCTTTTGCCTTGGTCCCCCCTGTTGTTTTTCCTTGGTCCCCCTTTTGCCTTGGTCCCCCTGTTGTTTTTCCTTGGTCCCCCTTTTTGCCTTGGTCCCCTGTTGTTTTTCCTTGGTCCCCCTTTTTGCCTTGGTGCCCCTGTTGTTTTTCCTTGGTCCCCCCTTTTGCCTTGGTCCCCCTGTTGTTTTTTTCCTTGGTCCCCCTTTTGCCTTGGTCCCCCTGTTGTTTTTTCCTTGGTCCCCCTTTTTGCCTTGGTCCCCGTGTTGTTTTTTCCTTGGTCCCCCTTTTTGCCTTGGTCCCCCTGTTGTTTTTCCTTGGTCCCCCTTTTTGCCTTGGTCCACCTGTTGTTTTTCCTTGGTCCCCCTTTTTGCCTTGGTCCCCCTGTTGTTTTTTCCTTGGTCCCCCTTTTTGCCTTGGTCCCCTGTTGTTTTTCCTTGGTCCCCCTTTTTGCCTTGGTCCCCCTGTTGTTTTTCCTTGGTCCCCCTTTTTGCCTTGGTCCCCGTGTTGTTTTTCCTTGGTCCCCCTTTTTGCCTTGGTCCCCCTGTTGTTTTTCCTTGGTCCCCCTTTTTGCCTTGGTCCACCTGTTGTTTTTCCTTGGTCCCCCTTTTTGCCTTGGTCCCCCTGTTGTTTTTTTCCTTGGTCCCCCTTTTTGCCTTGGTCCTCCCTGTTGTTTTTTCCTTGGTCCCCCTTTTTGCCTTGGTCCCCCTGTTGTTTTTCCTTGGTCCCCCTTTTTGCCTTGGTCCTCCTGTTGTTTTTTTCCTTGGTCCCCCTTTTTGCCTTGGTCCCCCTGTTGTTTTCTTGGTCCCCCTTTTTGCCTTGGTCCTCCCTGTTGTTTTTCCTTGGTCCCCCTTTTGCCTTGGTCCCCCTTTTTGCCTTGGTCCTCCCTGTTGTTTTTTTTCCTTGGTCCCCCCTTTTTGCCTTGGTCTCCCCTGTTGTTTTTTTTTGCGATAGGGTAGGTTTTAGACAATCCAAAACAATAACAGGGAAGCAGAGCGAAAAGAAAAGGGGGGACCAAGGCAAAAATGGGACCGAATTCTCCGGTAGCACCCAATTTTCGTAGAAATACAGAAAATGTCGTTTAAATAATTTCATTTTGCAGAAGCAGCAATGGGTGTAAGTATGGACACTCAACGTGACAAAAACTTAGACTATGTGCATTCCGTTCGCCATATGTCTGAACTTAGTTGGATTAGGATGCGATCTCCCTGGCTTTGGCCCAATGTAACGTGGTATTTGTCGGGCAAAGGCTTCGCTTTTGACAAGAGTCTGGCCCAAGTCAAGACTTTTACTATGAAGGTCAGCTTTCACTTGCTTTTTTTTAATACAAATTACTTGCTTAAGGTCATATCTGACAGAAAAAATGAACTCAAAAGAATAAAAGAAACTTCGAAAAAAGTAAAAACCGATCAAAATAAAAAAAGATTAGCTTTTTTGGACCTTTTGCTAGAAATGCAAGAAGAAAACAAATTGACAGATGAGGATATTAGAGAAGAAGTTGACACTTTTATGTTTGAAGGTAAATGGGATGAAAGAATTTTTTTAATAAAACATAAATTTATTTAGGACATGACACTGTGTCAAGCAGTATGGGATTTTTTGTTTTTATGATGGGCATGAACCCTGATCTCCAAGAAAAGGCCTACAAGGAACTTCAAGAAATATTTGGTAGGCTAGTTTGAAGACTCATTCTTAAAGGACCATGCCCGTCGCTGGCAATGATTATTTTATACGTTTGAATGCGCGTGAAACACTCTTTTAATTGTGAAAATATTCAAAACTTTTTTCAGTACATAAACATTTAAATCATGGTTGTCAAAATAGCTAAAATTGCTAAAAATTCGCTAAAATTAAAGTTGATTTGAAAATTAACTATTCGCTAGAATTTTTTGATCCGTTATTCTACCACATTTCATTACGTGTTAGACCTATATTTTGCGCTCAGCACGTATATAGTCTTCGTTTTGTCGTATCCATAGCATTATTACCTATATTTCAGCCATTTGAACCACGAATGATACGCCTACACCTGAGAGAGTTCGACGTACAAGGGTGGGATACTAGTATCCTTTTATGCCATTTTTTGTATCACAGTGTTTAGGAATCGTTTGATGAAGAACACGATGAGACAGCTATGTGGAAGAGCAAGGACTTCGGTAGCCGATTCGACATCCTACTGAAGGATTGTAAGCCCAGTGGTCGAGTTGTCTGTAAGGATGTCGACAAGTGCAGTACAAGTAGTTTGAGGTTTGATACTTTTAGCCTTGGCGAATAATTTACATGATTTTTTCCTGAATATATGCAGATTTCACATCGGGAATAATGACATCAGCAGGACAGTGTCGCAAGAAGATATGAAAAAGCACAGTTAAACTTTGTCGTCACTTCAGGGTAGCCAATAAGTCTAGTGGATGATCATCGATTTGTCAACTTTATGGAGTCTTTCCGCAAACTTACGTAATTATATTTTGATTTAAAGTTGCCTTTGAAGGGGAAGGTGATGACCACATCGCCATGACAGGTCATTTCATTGACTTCATATGACTTGTGCACTGTAAGAAGGTGTACCAAAATATGTATAATAATGCTATGGATACGACAAAACGAAGGCTATCTCAAAAAATAGACCTACAGGTGACAATATGTGGTAGAATAACCGATAAAAAAATTCGCTAAAAATTTTAGCGAATTTTTAGCAATTTAAGCTATTTTGACAATCATGATTTAAATTGTCAAAAAGAAATAGCCGCAGCTGGGAATCGAACCCGCTATCAACTTTGACCGTCCGCCGCTGCTCTACCACTACACTACCAAGAAACTTAAAAGATGGGGCCTTATTGTAGGCAGATCAGCTTCATTTCACAAACAATAACAAATTTAAAAAATAAAGTTTGAACATTTGGGCTGATTGTTAAGTAAAAACCAGAATTCTTTTAAAGTCGAAGCTGGTTAAGGTTTAAAAAATTTCGGATACACGATGTTGTGGCTTAAAAAATCAGATTACTATTTCTAATTTTTTACTTTTTTGAGCTAGTTCATGTTTTCTTGAGCCATGTGAGAAAAAAACCTTTCGCAATTTTTTATCATGAGTTTTGTTCATACCCCGAACTTTCAAATAAAAGAACCTTATACAAATAGAAAATATAAAAGCTATAAACGACAAAAATGGAACGTAAAAAACGCCACTTTTTGTAATTTTAGCTAAGCTGGAACATTAAGCAACGATTTTTGTTTTAAGCAGCAAAAAGATAAGCCTGATAGGGGGCTCGAACCCCTGACATTCAGATTAAAAGTCTGACGCTCTACCAAACTGAGCTAATCAGGCACATGGAGATATAGTTGTACCTATACCTAATCTATAGTCAACCCCTAACATTCAGATTAAAAGTCTGACGCTCTACCAAACTGAGCTAATCAGGCACATGGAGATATAGTTGTATTTATACCTAATCTATAGTCAACCCCTAACATTCAGATTAAAAGTCTGACGCTCTACCAAACTGAGCTAATCAGGCACATGGAGATATAGTTGTACCTATACCTAATCTATAGTCAACCCCTAACATTCAGATTAAAAGTCTGACGCTCTACCAAACTGAGCTAATCAGGCACATGGAGATATAGTTGTACCTATACCTAATCTATAGTCAACCCCTAACATTCAGATTAAAAGTCTGACGCTCTACCAAACTGAGCTAATCAGGCACATGGAGATATACAGTTGCGGACAATTGATAGTACACAAACAATTGTTTTTTATATTTGGCGATTTTTCATGGAAAATTTTTATTCTTTTTCAAAAACGAAATATGCAGTCTTGTAGCGCTTTTCCTGCTCTACAAAACTGTATAAATGCTTTTTTCAAGCAGCAGCTATTCAATCGACAAGTTAGTCCGTGTTTTGACGACATCCGTTTTTTAGCCCGACAATTGATAGTACACAGGCACAAATTCAAGGTAATTTATTCAAAACAACATAACAAATCAACATTTAATATTTTGTAGCATATCCATTAGAGTCTATAACGGCCTTGCACCTTCTTGGCATTGATTCCACCAACTTTTCCAATTGCTCTTGGAATTTCTGAGCCACTTCTCTTGCAATGGCATTGAACAACCCATCTTCTTCTTGGAATTTGCGACCACCGATCCTTCTTTCTGCTTCACACCACAAATTTTCGATCGATTCAAGTCAGGAGTTTGAGAAGGCCATTCGAGAACCACGATTCCATTGTCTGCTAGTTCTTATTTAGTAGTTTTATGTAACTGTTACTTATATAGTGCAGCTTGACCGGTGGATCCAGAGATTTGTTAACGACATCATATCCGTAGCAGAAAATCCCCGCCTAAACTGCGTAAATTGTAAGACTGAATAAGATTAAATAAATTTCTTACCTTCGTACAGAAGAATAGCAGAACCACGAGAAGTCTTAGTCCATAGGAATTCTACTTGCGCGTCCGGAGCGTATGAGTACTTGCTGGGATCGACCTGTTCTTCCAAAGTCAAATCATCAGCTGAGAGAGATTTTCTGTGGCATCGTAGTCGTGAACGTTACCACCTTCATCCATGTCACCTGCTTGTATTTGCTCGACTTGGCATCCGTCAAAGAGATCGCCAACTTGGTCTTCATCGCCACTTTAATCAGTAATATTATCCGAAAATTGATTCATATTCATTTTGCAAAAGCCTTAATAAAAAAGGTTAGAAAAAAGTGAGAATAAGGGACAAGAGTTAGGAACAGTAGTCGAAAAAGTCGAGGTAAACTTATCTAGTAGGTGTATGAGAAATAATGGGTATGAAAAATGATAGTTATTTGTCAGATAGCATGTCTGAAAAATTGCAGGTTTTCCATATGGTGATTTGCGAAATGGTTTTGTGCAAATTAGCAGTTTGTGAAATGGCGCTTTTGAAAAATTTTTTTTTGCGAAATAGTTTTTTTTGCCAACCGTCACACCTCCGAATTTTTTAAATTGCTAGTGCATTAGCATTTCTAAAATTGACTAAAAAAATGCCCCAAATTGCGAACCCTGATCCTGGGTGGCACATCCTCAACGCCAGAGGTCTTTGGGTCCTTAACTTTCTAGTTTTTCTGTATTAAAAACATTTAAAAAATTATATAAAGACTTGTATTAAGTTGATGACATGGATAGAGATGTGACTCAAGAAGATATCTCCCAAATGAAATACTTTGACCAGTGCATTCGCGAGGTGATTCGCATGTTCCCCTGCAGTGCCAATTATTGGCCGAAAAATTGTTGAAGACACTGACATTTGTTAGATATTAGTTTTTCAGCCGAAAAGACAGTCTTTTTTAGGTGGTTTTACCATTCCAAAAGGAGTTACAGCGATGGTAGCTCCATTTGCTGTGCAGAGAGATCAAAGGGTTTTTTTTTATTTTTTCGTATTTTTTTAAAGTAAATATTTTAGTTTTATCTCAACCCTGACAAGTTTGATCCTGATCACTTTTCTCCAGAATTAGTGCGTACCAGAAACCCGTTTGCAAATATTCCTTTTTCTGCAGGACCTCGCAATTGCATTGGTAAAAACATTTCTAAAATTTTTTTTTTATAAAAATAACTACAGTCAAGTCTTGACATAACGACAACTTTAAACTTTGGAAAAAATTACCAATAAAATCGAAATCTTTGCAATTTTCAAACCAGACCGACCAAAGACTAGAGGTGATGAAACCGGTTCGGGCGGGATTTCGGGACGGGATTTTCGGCCAAAAATATTTCGAGACCGGGATTTTTCAAAATTCGGGATGTTCGGGATCCCGTCGGGATCCCGAACAAATTTCGGGATTTGGCTAACATCAAATCTAAGTGAAAAATTTCCACTAGTCGCATCATTTCTGCACTCAGTAGCCTTTAACAACCTTTCTTTTACCCCACGCACACACGCAGCCATTTAAAAAATCATTTATTCACGCTTTTTTACCACAATGAACATCACTTTATAAGCAAACCTTCAATCGGGCGGTGTCTACATCTTGATGACATTGCCGCACACTCCACATTTTGCTTCAGTAGCCGACAGCTTTGCAAAAAGATCGATGCTCCAAATAACACTCATCTGAAAACGCAGAAAGATAAAGAGCGCATCAACGTACAAAAGCGGAAACAATGCAGCAGAATTCATCAAACAAATAATGAATAATTGATGAAAGTGCTATAAAAAATCATGTTGGGATTTGACGATTTTCGGCATCGGGATTTCGGGAAATGGTCGGGCGGGATTTCGGGACGGGATTTTGGACCAAAATCGAATCGGGCGGGATCGGAATCCCGACGGGATCCCGTCCCGTCATCACCTCTACCAAAGACAACAGGTAAAAATCTTTCGAAAATTCGAAATAAAAAAGTTATCGAATATTTTGAAGTATCGTTCTACCATGACTAGACTGTATCAAGCTTTTTTTGTTTGTTTTAGGACAAAAGTTTGCGATAACTGAACAAAGAATTGTGCTAGCTAAAATTTTTCGTCGCTATAAAATAATAACTGTGATGCATGAACTAGAAAACAGAGGTCTGCCTGAGCTCATTTTAAAACCAAGCCATGGTTTTGTTGTGAGAGTTGAAAGAAGATAATTGAAATAAAGTTGGATTTTAAATTTTACACAGAATGGCCCAAATTTTCGCCGGGATTTGTTTTGCTTATATCTTTTTGCATTTATTGTGTCTCGACGAGATTAAAAAAAAACGCTCCGGGCAATTGAATGACACCAAACATACATAATAACTTTTATCAGAACAAAGCTACTGGTCTGACATCGATCCCGATTGGTATTAAGAAGAGCTTCTTCATTCTCCACGGGTTACAGTTTGGGCCGCAATTGATGCAAGAGGAGTCGTAGGACCGATCTTTATCGGCGGAAGTGTAAAATCATAAAAATTATCTGGAGCATCTTCGCTACCAGTTCCTTTCACGTCTTTCATTCTTGCACCATTTGCGGCCCAAACCGTAACCCGTGGAGAATGAAGAGACGCTTCTAAATACCAATGGGGATCGACGTCGCACTAGTAGCGTTGTTCTGATAGAAGTCATTATGCATGTTTGGTGTCATTCAATTGCCCGGAGCGTCTTTTTTTTAAATAAAAAAAGATCTCGTCGAGACACAATAAATGCAAAAAGGTATAAGCAAAACAAATCCCAGCGAAAATTTGGGCCACCCTGTATACACAAAAAGACAATATTTTTACATTATTTTTCTGAACATTTTTTTTAAATTCACCCATAATTTTGTAAACTTTTTTTTGAATAAAAGCAGTTATGTACATAGTGACCACATTTTTTAAAAATTGGACGTTTTTCAAAGTAAGACTAGAACAAAGACAAAATTTAACGTAACTATTGCCAAATATATTAAGAAAGAGCCAAAAGTTGGTTATAAAATAAACAAAGATTTCTATTTATTTTTATTTATTCAACTAATTTTTTATCAAATGAGCTGAAAAGAAGAGGAAAGTGCCTTCCTAGAACCATAGAATCAATATAGCTTTGTCAGCTTTTTGGCTAGATCGGAGATATACAGATAAATATTCCCGTAAATAAAACAAAGCTTATTTAATTATAAAATAAAGGATGATAAATTCTACTCAAACTTTTTTTATATTTTTTCTTTCTAATGTATTGCTGACTTTTAATCTAGCGAGTTCAACATGTTGTTCAGGAGGAGTCTGGTCGAGGCAAGTTCGAAAAAGCAGTTCAAATAGATATTTTAACTCACTACTTATTTGTAAGGGTAGGACACGTACGCACGCGTATAACATGAATACTTCAGTGTCACCAAAAAACTGGTTTTTGGCAAACCAAAAACTGGGTTTCGGAAATCCGGGAAAACCAGCAAAATTAAGTTTTGTTTACGACAAAAGAAGTTAATTGAAATATACAAAATTGACGCTACTTGCATGTACACCACCCCCCTCCCCCAACCCCAATCAACTTTTTTTAAAAGTGTTTTTAAACACCCTATATCGACTCAAAATCGCCTCAGGAATTCAAAAAAGACATTATTTTTGAGTTCTGGTCCATAAAAAATCGAGTTTTGGGCATTTTGAAATCTCGACCATATGACTGTTTTACCATGTTTTGGTCACTGGAGCTGGGCAAAAAGAGTCTCTAAATGCATTTTTGATCAAGAGTCTTGCTCGGAATTATGTCTGAGGTAAGTGAGTGCGCGCATCTTTAACTCGCAAGCCGCCTGCGCCCACTTGGGGAGCTTGGGGGCTTGGAGTTGGGATGTGCACACCCACATACCTTAGACGCAAATCACTCGAAAGTGACTCCGGATGCATGTAGAGGGTTTGGAGTTGAGATGCGCACACCCACATACCTTAGACGCAAATCACTCGAAAGTGACTCCGGATGCATGTAGAGGGCTTGGAGTTGGGATGTGCACACCCACATACCTTAGACGCAAATCACTGAAAGTGACTCCGGATGCATGTAGAGGGCTTGGAGTTGGGATGTGCACACCCACATACCTTAGACGCAAATCACTCGAAAGTGACTCCGGATGCATGTAGAGGGTTTGGAGTTGAGATGCGCACACCCACATACCTTAGACGCAAATCACTCGAAAGTGACTCCGGATGCATGTAGAGGGTTTGGAGTTGAGATGCGCACACCCACATACCTTAGACGCAAATCACTCGAAAGTGACTCCGGATGCATGTAGAGGGCTTGGAGTTGGGATGTGCACACCCACATACCTTAGACGCAAATCACTCGAAAGTGACTCCGGATGCATGTAGAGGGCTTGGAGTTGGGATGTGCACACCCACATACCTTAGACGCAAATCACTCGAAAGTGACTCCGGATGCATGTAGAGGGCTTGGAGTTGGGATGCGCACACCCACATACCTTAGACGCAAATCACTCGAAAGTGACTCCGGATGCATGTAGAGGGCTTGGAGTTGGGATGTGCACACCCACATACCTTAGACGCAAATCACTCGAAAGTGACTCCGGATGCATGTAGAGGGTTTGGAGTTGAGATGCGCACACCCACATACCTTAGACGCAAATCACTGAAAGTGACTCGGATGCATGTAGAGGTTTGGAGTTGAGATGCGCACACCCACATACCTTAGACGCAAATCACTCGAAAGTGACTCCGGATGCATGTAGAGGGTTTGGAGTTGAGATGCGCACACCCACATACCTTAGACGCAAATCACTCGAAAGTGACCGGATGCATGTAGAGGGCTTGGAGTTGGGATGTGCACACCCACATACCTTAGACGCAAATCACTCGAAAGTGACTCCGGATGCATGTAGAGGGTTTGGAGTTGGGATGTGCACACCCACATACCTTAGACGCAAATCACTCGAAAGTGACTCCGGATGCATGTAGAGGGCTTGGAGTTGGGATGTGCACACCCACATACCTTAGACACAAATCACTCGAAAGTGATTCTGGATGCATAAAAAATGTATGCATACCAGAGTTTCTCCATGCGGTAGGCCCCAGTTAACAAAACTATGTTCAAATTCCATCTTTTTGGGGTTAAGGTACCCTCAACATCTGATTTACTAAGTTATAATAAACAGAAATCAACTAAAAATACCAAAATTCAAGATTTCAAAAAAATCGTGCTATAAAAAATTGTTCTAACCAGTGATGTATTACCGCGCTTTTTTGCTCCGCCGCTAGCTTTCAGATCTCAGTTTTTCAAAAATTTGTTCAGGCCTGAGCTCTTATTTTAAAGGGGGGGGGGCATGTGGGAACTTTTACTGCAGCCTCTTGACATTAATTTCTACTATGTTCAAATGATTATTCTAATTTCCGTCTTTTATTTTCTACCTCCAAAGGGCATTGTGAGAGGTATAACTGCTGATATTTTTGGGTGGTAATTCTTTTGGCCCATAGAATACTCGTTTTCGCCCATAGAATATTTTTTTGCTCAAAGAAGGTCCTTATTTGAAGGTCCTTATGACCTTTTGGAGGTAGAAATTAAAAAAAACGGCAACTTAAATAGTAACTGGTGACCATAAAGTTCGGAGCGGACTTTTGAACTAATTTTTAGCACTAAAATTTATTCCCCAAAAATATTCCAAACATAGGGTTTTGTAGGCCTTTCCTTCCTCTTTCGATTGGTATATTCACTTCTACTTTGTGAAGAAATTTGGTTTCAAATTTTGGACAAAGAATGAAGGGAAGGAAAAATAATTTATGCAGGGCATTTGTTCCACTACTTAAACTTTATTTTCACTTTAATCTTCAAAGGTTTTGATTTTCAATTCGTTTATTTTGTCTATTGAACATGAGTGATTTGCGGGCAGGGATTGTGCGGCTTTACCAGGAGGGCCATGCTGTAATGGAGATATCCAGACTTCTCAACGTGCCGCACCAAACTGTGAGCAAAGCCATCAAGCGATTTGACGAGACCGGCAGCAACGAAGATAGGGCAAGGAGCGGGCGCCCTGCGACAGCCAGAATTTCTTTGCCTGGCCTTACCTCGAGTCCAAGGCCTGCTCCCAGCCCCACAACTCTATTGCTGCATTGAAAGCTTCTTTGGTCCGAGAGTGGGATGCTGTCCCTCAAGAAATGATGCAGAACGCCATTGATGCCTTCCCGAAACGACTCCGAAAATGCATTGAGGCAAATGGAGGTCTTTTTCATGAATAAAAAATAATTTTATATATCGTTTGGTAGAGGAATAAAAATGCTACACGATCATATATTTGGATTTTTTTTTGGAAATAAATTCTTAAACCGAATCAAGCAGAAAAGAGCATGGTCATGCCGAAAATCAACACAAGATACGCACTGCATAAATTATTTTTCCTTCCCTTCATTCTTTGTCCAAAATTTGAAACAAAATTTCTTTACAAAGTAAAAGTGAATATACCAATCGAAAGAGGAAGGAAAGGCCTACAAAACCATATGTTTGGAATATTTTCGGGGAATAAATTTTATTGCTAAAAATTAGTTCAAAAGTCCGCTCCGTACTTTATGGTCACCAGTTAATTTTAACATAGTATAAGTAAATGTCAAAAGGTTGTCGTAAAAGTTCCAATCCCTCAAAAAAAGTTCGCTCCGGCTCTGGCTTGCTCGGAACCGGAGTCAGAGCAGAGCCAGAGCCCGAAAATTATACATCACTGCTTGTTACCTCGATTTTAGACTCCGATTTTTTTCACTTATCGTGTAGGGAGCGATGTTTTAGGCTGTGTTTTACAGATTAGTTGTCGGAAAAAGATCTAAAAGGCTTTCTCTCGTTGTGTTAATAACACAGTGTTATCAGTATGTCAAAGTATATGTGTAATTGTTATTTTTGGCCATTGCTCTCAAATTTGAATTTTCTCTAGATCTGGCTTTATTTGAAAAAGTTTGCTCCGGCTATTGCTCTGGTCTCTCAACTTGAAAAAAATTGATCGGTTTTGGCTCTGCGCTCTTAATTTACAAAAACTTGCTCTGGCTCCTGCTCGGAGCATCACTGGTTCTAACTCTTGGCGCGACAACTTTAAAATTTAACACAAGTATGTAAAAAGACAACAGGGGACCAGGTTGTAAAATAAGGACAGACTTTCAAAGTTAATTTTTAAATTTCGTTTTTTTTTTGAATAAATTGTCTTCAAGCAACAGTTTTTAGTTGGTCTAACCCGTCCTCCTGTTCTCAAACATGTGGTTCTTGTGGTGTGCAAACACAAACCAGGACCTGTACGTCTGAAGCCAGCGGCTGTCCTTGCACGTATGACGCTACACTTTATTACAGCCTTTAGATTATAATTTTCTGAAATTTTTGTTCTTAAGACCACTTTTAATTTTTTAGTATAAATTAGTTTTTTTTTGTTTTTGTAAATGGAAAAAGACTACTCTATAAATACCCATTTTAGAGGTAGCTCGTCTCAAGCTATTCGCTGCAATGACATACCATGTGCTTTTCCTCGTTTGTCCTGTTGCAATTCTATGAAAGCTCATGCTTTTAATGGAACCATTGTTTGCGCACAGGTAAACCATTGAAGTAATTCAAGGTTTTTTCTGAGAAAGGTTTTGAAGTTTACTTGAGCTTGAAAGAGTATTTCTGCCATGCAAGTAATCAATGAAAATTTATTTTGAAAGCCACTAATGCTTTTCGATCCACTAGTTATGCTCAAAGAACTAATGTTCATTGAATTTTAAGAAAACAAACAAAACTTTAAAAGATTCACTTCAAATTTAATTTCAAGACATAATCAACATATTTGACTCAAGGACAATTTTAAGACATTTTTAAAAATGGGCATACAGAACTCATACATGCAGACATTTCTCTTATAGTGTTGTAACGTAAAAAGTAGGAAGTCAAGAACTAGAACTCATAGAAACAGTCGTAATTGATGTAACATCTCCCCTTTTTAAGAATGAAACCGCGTGGAAGAAGTGTAAGAAGACTGGGCCATGAAATTAAATCGATTGTTTCAGTACATTGCACACCTACTTCCTCCCCTTTCTCCCTTATAAATGAAGTGGTTCTCGGTGACTGATGGATGACTTAACCTCGTACTAGCAGTGACACCGCTGGCAGACCGGTGGTTTTGTACACGACTCCGGAGCTTCTTTATTGTCCAGGGGGGTCTGAGCCAGTGTTTTCGAAGCTCAATGTCAAGTTCAAGGTCAAGGTGCTAAAGTCAAGTCAAACTCAAGGTCAAGGTCAAACTCAGAGTCAAGACTAACTTGACCTTGGGTTTGAACTTGAGTTTAACTGTGAACTTTAGTTTTACTTTAACTTTAGTTCCTTCTTGTGTTTGATCATTCTGACTTTATTTTGTTTGCTCATTTATGTATGTCTTTTCTCTCTGATGACTCGCTAAGTCTAAGTAGCAAAACCAAATTTAATAAAAAAGCATAAGCTATATAAAAATATCATAATTTCTAAAGGGCATAGGTAAACTATTGAATACCAATACAACTGCAATACACAAAAAATGTTTTAACAACCAAAATTCATTGTTTTCTGTATTTTTTTTAACACTTGTTTCTAATATTTGATAATCTTAGTCATTTAGACCGGAGTAGCTCAGATTGCATAACCCAACGTCGCTTTTTATTAACTTCTGAGGGTGTGTTAGACCGTGAAACGATAGAAAACATGTTTTTAGGAGGTGCTCGTACATTTTTGGCCAAAAAAGTTTGACCAAAAATCGACTTTTCGCATTGGGGGACCAAGGTAAAGGGTACTAGAGGGTAGCTGGACATTTTATTTTTTATTTACATAAGGGTATTATACCTCGTTTTGGTAACTGGAGCTGCGCAAAAAGAGTCTCGATATGCGTTTCTGATGTCTTGCTCGGAATCATGTCTAAGGTAAGTGAGTGCGCGCATCTTTAACTCGCAAGCCGCCTGCGCCCACTTGGGGAGCTTGGGGGCCTGGAGTTGGGATGCGCACACCCACATTGCTTAGACACAAATTACTCAAAAGGGACTCTGGATGCATGAAAAAAACAATGCATACCAGAGTTTTTTTATGTGCTAGGCCCGCTTAACAAAACTGTGCTTGAATTCTATGTTTTAGGGTCTCTAGGTACCCTCCAGTAGCTTTTATCTCTGTGTTCCAAGGCAAAAAGTCGACTTTTGGTAAAAAAAAAATTGGCTGGAAATGTACGGACACCCCCTAAAAACATGTTTTCTATCGTTTTGTACGGTCTAAAACACCCTTAGAAGATATTAAAACACGATTTTGGGCTATGCAATCTGAGCTACTTTAGCCGCCATTTGTCGTCACATCTACAGCAGGATGCTCAGCACCGCGAAACACTTCATTGACTAGTTGTCCAACAACCTGGACGCTTTTTCAAAACCGTTGCTACATAGTAAGCGATTTTTTTACACTACAAGTTTAATTTAACTAAATTAATAAGACAAGTTAAATTTTCTTTAGTTTTTCTAAGCACAATTTTCCCCTTCGGTGGCGCAGGGTGCTTGTTGGGTTACTCACCTTAGACGTAATTCCGAGCAAGACTCTTGATCAGAAATGCGTAAAGAGACTGTTTTTGCTGGGGTCGTAAAATGCACTCCGGCCATTGCTGGTCCTTGCCTTTATTTGCTGTGTAAAGGAGTATTGGCTACCTTAAAGGAGTATCTAGGGTGTTTTTAAGTACATTCGCCTCGTACAAAATGAACCATTTGATGTAAAATAAAACTTATCTTCTTAATTAAGGCAATATCAGGAGAATCTATAAACGCAAATGGCACGGCCACCTCAAAGCAGTTCCAAGACGCATGTGTTGCCTTAAATTCAACCGTTACTTCTATTCACAACAAAGAAGAGAATGAGTTTGTGGCAGGTAAAAATTGAACAAAAAAATACAGTGCAGAAAATTTACAAAGAGAAAATTTAAAAATCAGCTATAGTTGCAACAAATATCACTTTTCAGATCTAGCAAGCAAAGTAGATCCCAATGCTATAGCAAATTATATTGGACTAAGAATAACACACACTTCTAGCGAGCCTTACGCAGCAGTCAATACTTTAGCTTGGCTCGATAACACACCTGTAGACTATGGAAACACACTGGTGCAGCCATGGATAACCCGAGGCAATTATCCTTGGGCACCGCCAGGAAACTACCCCGCTCAGCCAGACAACATACCAGCTGATTCTCCAGAAGTTATACAATGGTTGCCAGCTGCTCCTGTTCAAAACTCTACCTGGGATGATGAATTTAGTAGCACATATAGAAGTACTACTGTTTGCAAAATATAAATGACACAATTGTTGTTTCTTACTGTTTATTGCTTAACCCTTCCAACACGAACAGCAACAATGTATATTCTGGTAGATCATACCCATGTTTTAAGCAAAAGTGTTGTTATCTTTTAGGCTCATTCATACTTACCCGAAACATGCCCTGTTTCGCGAAACATGAAAATGTTTCGCGAAACAACCCCCCGCCCGAAACATGTTTCGCGAAACAAAAAAATAGCTGTTTCGCGAAACATTTTCATGTTTCGCCGTGTTTCGCGAAACATGTTTCGCGAAACAGGTCCTTCGAAACATGGAGTAAAAGTGCAGTTTTTCGAAGTTTTTAGTTGTTTGCTGCACATTCTGACTGTGTTTTTTTTTACTCAATTTACGTTTTTAGAAAGTCTAATGGAGCAAGCAGCAATATGGTGGTGGATCCAACATCAACAGAAAAAGCGAAGTTATATCAGGTCATCTCATTTGGAAGAAGCTCGGCAAGGTCTTTCGTTCAAGGCTTTTTGGCGTTATTACAACAGTTCCGAGGTGAAGGATTTAAAGCGGTTTCTCCGAGTAACTAAGACTGAATTTGAACATCTCTACTCTATAGTAAGATTTTAATTGTAATTCGTCGGATATCAATTGAATAATTAAGCTGGAATGTCAGCTAGGTTTGCATTCCCCCCACACACCTACGACCTATAGCAGGAAGAGAAAGGCTCGCAGTGTTTCTCAGGTACTTAAAAATTCTTCGTTCTACGCAACTGAATAAAGACCCACTGTTAAGATTCTTGTCGTTCGGTCCTAATTACGCGGCTGTCGCAACTCTGTTTGCGATAGGGGATTCAACTGATTCATAGCTGTGGACATTGGAGCACCAGGGCGGAACAGCGATGCAAGCTTGTGGCTGACTTCTCCAATTCGAGAATTCCTTGAATCTCCAGCAGCCAATTTGCCACCTAATATACCCGGAAGTCTTCCTTACGTCTTTCTCGGAGATGGAGGCTTTGGTTGCACAGACTTGGTACGATATTTTTCAGTCAAACCTTCGCCAATTATTTAATTTTTGATCATCACTCCATTTACTGAAAGAGCCGCAAACGAACAAGCTAAGATTGACTTTAATGCAAGACTGAGCAAAGCACGTGCCTGTGTAGAACACGCATTTGGAATATGGGCTACTCGTTGGCGCCTTTACTACTCATACTTACTACTCATCGTACAACTAAGAACAGAGTGCAAGGAAAGACAGGAGATGGAACAGAAGACACTGAACCTACGTGGAAATTTTGGAACGCTACCTCCTTCCTCAGATCTAAGAAGCCAATCACTGACATACAGTAAGCATTCAAAACCCTTGCTTTTAGTTTTTACATCAAGTTTAATTAAGAACTCGAATAAGCAACGTAGGAGACAAGTCACCGACTGAAGCATCCTCTCAGAGTGTTGGATCAGCAAAGCGTTTAGCTACTTCGTCCTTTCGATCGTATGAGGAGCTGGCTGCCAAGAAAAGCAATTCTGATCTGCAGTTTGAGCAACTATTGGCTACTTTGGAAAAAGATAAAAAAGAAATTCATCCGCTCGCATTGGAAATCAGCGCCCTATTGGATGAGGTTGGCAAGCAAGGTGGTCCGCATGATTTGCTAGTTTGCAAGCGTAGGTTTAATTTAAAATCACAAAATGTAATGAATGGGTTAACCCTTTAGGGACTTTCGTGACGTTATCAACAGTTGGGAAGAGTGCTTAGCTAACGAGATTTACATCAACAATACACAGGTTGCTGATCCGGAAAAATCAATCCAAGAAAATACATTTGGTTAGAATTGAAATTATTGTTGGTCATCTCACCATGTATTAGGCCGGTATAAATTTTTAAATTGATCCATTGTAAATTTTCTGATTCTGAAAAAAGGTATAAATGTGTCTTAGTATCCACGAAAATGCAGAGAGCGCCTGGGTAGCTGCTCTCCTTCAGGTTTATATTTAGCAAGAACAAAAGGTACTATAATACTGCTTTTAAACTGCGCGGTTTCAACGTAAAACTGAAAATATTTAGCAGGTTGCCCAGTATAATACTGCTTTTAAACTGCGCGGTTTCAACGTAAAACTGAAAATATTTAGCAGGTTGCCCAGTTCAAAAATTCAGCGAATGATTTTAAGTGAGATACTTGGCCAACAACTTAGCAGATTAAAAAAAATTGGTATATCGTTCAAATATGCCTGCATTACTATATTCAAGCCTTTTTTATCGCCGAAACCACTGTAAAAAAGAAAGATTTATTTAAAGCTACGCAACAAGAATCTTTAACACCGATTTGAGCCTTATTAATAGGCATTACGTTACCATGTTTCGAAACCACTGTTTCGCGAAACAGGTTTCGCGTAACATTCCCCCGAAACATGTTTCGGCGGGTTGTTTCGCGAAACAATTTTTTGTTTCGCGAAACACCGATGTTTCGGGGGACTGTTTCGCGAAACATGTGTTTTGTTTCGATGTTTCGGGTAAGTATGAATGAGCCTTAGAGAAAATACGGTAGCCTTGTTCACCTTCTACATTTTATCACATTTCAAAAAATTGACTGTAAAAAGAAATACAACGACTTTTATACTTTCGTGCCGAGACAAAAAAGTTTTAAAATTCAAGCTTTGAAAGGCTTTATCTCTACACAGAGCACTGATATCGAAAAGGCTCATTCATACTTACCCGAAACATCGAAACAAAACACATGTTTCGCGAAACAGTCCCCCGAAACATCGGTGTTTCGCGAAACAAAAAATTGTTTCGCGAAACAACCCGCCGAAACATGTTTCGGGGGAATGTTACGCGAAACCTGTTTCGCGAAACAGTGGTTTCGAAACATGGTAACGTAATGCCTATTAATAAGGCTCAAATCGGTGTTAAAGATTCTTGTTGCGTAGCTTTAAATAAATCTTTCTTTTTTACAGTGGTTTCGGCGATAAAAAAGGCTTGAATATAGTAATGCAGGCATATTTGAACGATATACCAATTTTTTTTAATCTGCTAAGTTGTTGGCCAAGTATCTCACTTAAAATCATTCGCTGAATTTTTTTGAACTGGGCAACCTGCTAAATATTTTCAGTTTTACGTTGAAACCGCGCAGTTTAAAAGCAGTATTATACTGGGCAACCTGCTAAATATTTTCAGTTTTACGTTGAAACCGCGCAGTTTAAAAGCAGTATTATAGTACCTTTTGTTCTTGCTAAATATAAACCTGAAGGAGAGCAGCTACCCAGGCGCTCTCTGCGCATTTTTCGTGGATACTAAGACACATTTATACCTTTTTTCAGAATCAGAAAATTTACAATGGATCAATTTAAAAATTTATACCGGCCTAATACATGGTGAGATGACCAACAATAATTTCAATTCTAACCAAATGTATTTTCTTGGATTGATTTTTCCGGATCAGCAACCTGTGTATTGTTGATGTAAATCTCGTTAGCTAAGCACTCTTCCCAACTGTTGATAACGTCACGAAAGTCCCCTAAAGGGTTAACCCATTCATTACATTTTGTGATTTTAAATTAAACCTACGCTTGCAAACTAGCAAATCATGCGGACCACCTTGCTTGCCAACCTCATCCAATAGGGCGCTGATTTCCAATGCGAGCGGATGAATTTCTTTATCTTTTCCAAAGTAGCCAATAGTTGCTCAAACTGCAGATCAGAATTGCTTTTCTTGGCAGCCAGCTCCTCATACGATCGAAAGGACGAAGTAGCTAAACGCTTTGCTGATCCAACACTCTGAGAGGATGCTTCAGTCGGTGACTTGTCTCCTACGTTGCTTATTCGAGTTCTTAATTAAACTTGATGTAAAAACTAAAAGCAAGGGTTTTGAATGCTTACTGTATGTCAGTGATTGGCTTCTTAGATCTGAGGAAGGAGGTAGCGTTCCAAAATTTCCACGTAGGTTCAGTGTCTTCTGTTCCATCTCCTGTCTTTCCTTGCACTCTGTTCTTAGTTGTACGATGAGTAGTAAGTATGAGTAGTAAAGGCGCCAACGAGTAGCCCATATTCCAAATGCGTGTTCTACACAGGCACGTGCTTTGCTCAGTCTTGCATTAAAGTCAATCTTAGCTTGTTCGTTTGCGGCTCTTTCAGTAAATGGAGTGATGATCAAAAATTAAATAATTGGCGAAGGTTTGACTGAAAAATATCGTACCAAGTCTGTGCAACCAAAGCCTCCATCTCCGAGAAAGACGTAAGGAAGACTTCGGGTATATTAGGTGGCAAATTGGCTGCTGGAGATTCAAGGAATTCTCGAATTGGAGAAGTCAGCCACAAGCTTGCATCGCTGTTCCGCCCTGGTGCTCCAATGTCCACAGCTATGAATCAGTTGAATCCCTATCGCAAACAGAGTTGCGACAGCCGCGTAATTAGGACCGAACGACAAGAATCTTAACAGTGGGTCTTTATTCAGTTGCGTAGAACGAAGAATTTTTAAGTACCTGAGAAACACTGCGAGCCTTTCTCTTCCTGCTATAGGTCGTAGGTGTGTGGGGGAATGCAAACCTAGCTGACATTCCAGCTTAATTATTCAATTGATATCCGACGAATTACAATTAAAATCTTACTATAGAGTAGAGATGTTCAAATTCAGTCTTAGTTACTCGGAGAAACCGCTTTAAATCCTTCACCTCGGAACTGTTGTAATAACGCCAAAAAGCCTTGAACGAAAGACCTTGCCGAGCTTCTTCCAAATGAGATGACCTGATATAACTTCGCTTTTTCTGTTGATGTTGGATCCACCACCATATTGCTGCTTGCTCCATTAGACTTTCTAAAAACGTAAATTGAGTAAAAAAACACAGTCAGAATGTGCAGCAAACAACTAAAAACTTCGAAAAACTGCACTTTTACTCCATGTTTCGAAGGACCTGTTTCGCGAAACATGTTTCGCGAAACACGGCGAAACATGAAAATGTTTCGCGAAACAGCTATTTTTTTGTTTCGCGAAACATGTTTCGGGGGGTTGTTTCGCGAAACATTTTCATGTTTCGCGAAACAGGGCATGTTTCGGGTAAGTATGAATGAGCCTCTATTAAATTCCGTCTCTGCAATAACTCTCCTATCTCTAATAACTTCGCCTCATGTGGACCCCATATTTCAGCCTAGAGAAAATATTTGACCCTATCTAACAAAAGGATTTTTGCCTTGGTCCCTCTGTTGTTTTTTTTGTTACTTTTTAGACTAAAATTAGACTGAAGCTTTTTAGACTAAAGGCAAGGGTAGACTAGCGTATGTTAGGACAGACTCAAAAATATTTTAGACTCATTTTTGAGTCCGTCCTTGCCTAAGCCTAAAAAATAACCCAAAAAAATCAACAGCGGGACCAAGGCAAAGAACGCACCTTTGTTGGATAGGGCCAAATATTTTGCAAATATTTCTTTCGTATTTTCTTAGTTACCACGAGCTCTTCTGATTTCACTTTTCAAATTTTGGTTGAGCCCCCAAAAATCTCAAAATCGACCTTCAAATTTTCGCATTTTTAGAGGTTGAACAATAAGTCCTAAAGAAAATAGGGTATCTTTCAAGTGGTTGTTACCCCACTCATCCCTAAATAAAGACCAACCTCAAGATGAAAGAAAACTGATTTTGATATTAAAAGTAACTCCATTTACGAGGCTACAATTTGAAAAAAATTATGTATACAACTCTAATCTAGAGTGCGCAATGAATAGCGCAAAGATAGGGCTTTTCAATGCGTGGTCACTTGCTTAGATCTAAAAGCAGGACAAAATTTTAGAAGAAGTATAGAAGTAGAGAAGAATACAGATTTTTTCAGCTTCGTAAATGGAATTATTTTTAACACCAAGGTCAATTTTCGTTCTGCTAGATGTTCGTCTCTTTACCTACGAATAAAAACATTACAACGAAAATCTAATCAAAAGTTAATCGGTTGCGTAGCTTGGTGTGGATCCCCTCACGAATAGACCAGTTCCTTTCATTTAGCGCAGCCGTAATCGGGACGTTGTGCAGCATTTTGACAATCTTGACCAAGAGAGTATCTGAGAAAAAAAACCTTTTCCACCAGGTGAATGCGTTTATCTGACCAACAACATCCCACAACGCCGCTGATTTTCCGAGAAGACTCCAGTTCCCGCTAGTCAAGATGCATATTCCGTCATAACCTGCAATGAGAAGTTAGTCAAAAGTTAGTCAAGAAATGGATACCTGGTACCCAAAACACAACACAATAAAGAAAAAAACAGCTCGACGCAATAAACAAACGCAATAAACGAAAAAAAAAGAACGAAAACAATACAAGAATGACCAATTTCAAATTCTCTCTTTAAAGTCGTCATTTTCAACCGATCTTTGTTTTAAACAAAAGCGATTCACCGCTACAAAATGCCTCGCGCGACTTGACTCTGATCCACTTAGCATCAATATTTTGACTCTTGAACGACAAAAACCCCAATTAGCTATCTAAAACCCAAAAAATGACACCAAAAAAATCTCAAAACTAAAATCTAAAACCAACATTCTACTCCTCAGATTTCAAGCTTCAATTTAATGAAAATTTGACCGAAAAAGCAAAAAAAAAACACTCCGAAAAGTTAAAAACATCAGAAGTTGACACACTTTCAAAACATCTCTAATACTATATAGGAGATATGCCTGATTAGCTCAGTTTGGTGGAGCGTCAGACTTTCAATCTGAATGTCAGGGGTAAGGGGTTATAACTGGTGTAAAAAAAGTTCAGGGCGGATTTTCGAGTCCTTATTTATGAAAGAAATTTAAATCACAAAAATATGTTTAACCACTCTTTTTGTAGTCCTATTTTTTCTTCTTTCTATTGGTATATCAAACTCCTATTTATGTTGTATTTTTAGCTCACAACAACGTTTGAAGTAAAGGAACCCCATTTCGAAATATAACCAAACTGGTGTGTGACTAATCCAGCTACTGACTGTTTTCTTTTTCCAAATGCTTTATTGATTTTTGTTTATTTTCATTTTATAGCTAGTGAACTAGTCTATTTGTGCTTAATTTGTGCCAATGGGTGATCTTCGTCCAGCTATTATTTGCCTCCACCAAGAAGGGAAAAAAGTAATGGAAATTTCACGGCTGCTCAACATCCACCACCAGACTGTCAGCAAGGCAATCCAGCGATTTGAGGAAACAGGGTCCAACGAGAATAGGTCAAGGAGTGGGCGGCCAGTCACCGCGACCACTGAGGAGAACATTCAAGCTATTGCTAGCAGAATCTGCTACTGCCATGGCCATGAAGCTGGCCATATCCATAGCAAGACTGACTCCACCAGAAAGTTTGGCATTGAACTTGGGATAAGCCACATGTCTGTTCAAAAGATCATTGATGACATTTTCCAAATGAAATCAAGAAAGACTGCAGAAGGGCAGTTGTTAAATGAGGATGCTATGGAAAAGAGGCTGGTTAGAGGCAAAACGCTTTTGAGACGCTTTGCTGGGAACAGGGGTTTGGTTATATTTCGAAATGGGGTCCCTTTACTTAAAACGTTGTGGTGAGCTGAAAATACAACATAAATAGGAGTTTGATATACCAATAGAAAGAAGAAAGATAGGGCTACAGAAAGAGTGGTTAAACATATTTTTGTGATTTGAATTTCTTTCATAAATAAGGACTCAAAAATCCGCCCGAACTTTTTTTACACCAGTTACATAACTCAGTATTACAGTAGAAATACATAAAAAACTGAATCTCAATATTTCCTAAAATTATTAGTTTGGAGGTACTTTCCTTGTGACATTACTTGTGGCGAAACCTTCTCGTGCAATTATGTTGGCCATTAGTCAATCAGTCGTCTGTTCGCTAATTTTAACCCATAAACAGCATAAAAAACACCAAACACAATAAAATAAGAATTCTAGAAATTTGAGCACTTTTGTTTCTCTAAATTCCCAGTAACATATAAATTTCGAAGATGAAAATTTGTAAAAAAATTTTAAAATTTTTGAAAAAAAGGTTGAAAAATGGAAGTTCACCTTCTAATTAACGCCCACCTTTTACTAAACGCCGAGTTCCTTAGAGGGGTTGAAAAATAAAAGCCTGTGGGCTTTTAATAGAAGATATAAGGTGAATATGTTGAGAGCTCAGACCCATAAGCCAAAAAAGGGTGCTTTATTTAAAGGGGTGCTTCCTATGTGCATCGACTAGGTCACGAGTTCGAATACTACTGGATGCTATAGTGACCGCCCGTCCGACTGGGCCCGTCCCATCGCCGTCTCGTCCGGACGCAGTAGGACGGTGACGGGACGGCGGACTTGCGGTCGAGTTTTTATAAATATGACTGCCGGCGGACGGCCGGCTAATTTTCGATCCCGTCCGGGACTGGCCCGTCCTGTTAAAATTTGACGCTTTTTAATTAAATCCAACAAGCCTTATGTAGTCTGAACAAATTATATTGATACAAACTACCATTAAAAAAATTTTATGCAACTAAATAAGTGTTATTTTATGAAACAATGCAAAATTTGCATGCTAAAAAAAAAATACAAACAAAAATAAATAAATTTTTTTGTCTTAACCATGCTATGAACGGACGGCGGATGGCCGGTAGACAGCCGGTCATATTTCTCAAAAACCAGATGGCCGACGGACGTCCGGTAAAACATTTTTGGATGACGGATGCCGTCCGAGTTTCAAAAAAAGTTGTCACTATACTAGGTGCACACTTTATTTTTGTACTCTAATTTTTTATTTTAACCTGCGCTAATAATCTTGTTTGGCTGCTAATAGCCTGATGATCATTTTGAAACACCGAAGTTGTGAATAAATATGCATCCAGTGATATTCGAACCTGTGACCCATAAAGTCACCACTTTAAATTTGAAAAATGCCTTGGTCCTCCTGTGGTTTTTTGATACTTGTGATCCAGACTTTTGGGCCTATGGGCCTGAGATCTTAATATATTCAATCTACAGTCGCATACTGCCTATCAAATGAGACCAAACTCCGCTGGGCGACTGAAATACAAGCTCGCAAGCTTCTCTTATGAGAACATATGCTCAGCATTAAATTTAGTTATATATAACATGGACGGTAGAAAAAAAGTCTTAAAAATAACGGTGCCACGAATACCTTCAACGTTATAGATTATGTCTCTCAAAAGATTATGCTTGCAAAAAGATTAGCCTGATAGGGGGCTCGAACCCCTGACATTCAGATTAAAAGTCTGACGCTCTACCAAACTGAGCTAATCAGGCACATGGAGATATAGTTGTACATATACCTAATCTATAGTTAACCCTGACATTCAGATTAAAAGTCTGACGCTCTACCAAACTGAGCTAATCAGGCACATGGAGATATAGTTGTACATATACCTAATCTATAGTTAACCCCTGACATTCAGATTAAAAGTCTGACGCTCTACCAAACTGAGCTAATCAGGCACATGGAGATATAGTTGTACATATACCTAATCTATAGTTAACCCTGACATTCAGATTAAAAGTCTGACGCTCTACCAAACTGAGCTAATCAGGCACATGGAGATATAGTTGTACATATACCTAATCTATAGTTAACCCCTGACATTCAGATTAAAAGTCTGACGCTCTACCAAACTGAGCTAATCAGGCACATGGAGATATAGTTGTACATATACCTAATCTATAGTTAACCCCTGACATTCAGATTAAAAGTCTGACGCTCTACCAAACTGAGCTAATCAGGCACATGGAGATATAGTTGTACATATACCTAATCTATAGTTAACCCCTGACATTCAGATTAAAAGTCTGACGCTCTACCAAACTGAGCTAATCAGGCACATGGAGATATATTCCTACATATATACCCTATACTATACATATATACTATATATATACTCGATTTATAGTCAATAGTTAAATTGTGCAAGCACTGCATATATCTTTTCAGATCTAATAGGTCTCTAACAAGCCTAATTGTTTTCAATATTATGTATGTGTACATATTTACCCTCATGTGCCTGATTAGCTCAGTTTGGTAGAGCGTCAGACTTTTAATCTGAATGTCAGGGGTTCGAGCCCCCTATCAGGCTTATTTTTTTGCTTGGAAACGATTTCGGTTCACTTTTGTTTAATACGGTGTGTAATCTTTGCTTTCTATGCTTTTGAAATTTTTTAAAATTGTATTTTGTGTGAACAAAGAAATATACGAAACAATATAACAATAAACAATATAACAATAAAAATAGTTTAAAAATTTATCCCCTTCCACATGTTCTGCAGCTCAAAAAGAAGGCAGCCACGTTATTACCCCAACCAACGTTGCCTGCTTCGGGTGATCCTGTTAGTGGATCAATGCCCATGTTGTATCTAGTGCCCATGTATGCAGTGCCTCCTCCATAATTGCCGAAGTTGTAACCGCTCGAGTATGGATAACTATAGTAAGAAGAAGTAGAAGCACAGCTCTGCAAATTTTTAAAATTAGGTTTTAGGACAAAATTTTCGACAAGTCTAAAGTTTTTACGCTTACTTACTCTAATTACTTAGGAAAAGTATGTAAAACTTAAATTTTTCTAGCTTTAAATCACAGAATCTCTATATAGTATTTGGGTCGGGTGGGTGGTTCACACTTTTTATGAATTATCAAAAAATATGGTCATAAAAGGCTCGAAAATTTCTGTTGCAGGATTTTTTAGATTCACCTTGATGTCAGCTTTCGTTTAAAAAAAAGAGCGGCGAGAAATTCGCATTTTTAAGAGGGGCGTTGACAAAAGTATGCAGGCCATTGTCGAGTTTTCCAAAAAATTGACTCTGGGCTGAGATATAGGTCCTCAAAGTTGAGGGCAGGCCTTATTAGAGGGGGCCTTTTTAGGAAATACGGTAAGTACCAAAATGCTTAAATTTAAATTTTTTGTCGTTTCAAACAAGGACAAGGAAAGCGCCAGCCGCATTCGCGGCTTCAAAATCCTTGTTGGTCATTATTTTTGTCTATCACATCTATCAATGTCAAAGTCTATCAAAAAGAAATAATAATATTAAAAAATGATTCAGAACGCAACCCAGAAAATAAGCTAAAGCACTTCTGTAAATCAAAAAATAGTGAGCAAGTTTGCAGTCAAAATGCTACAGTTATATAATTTAAAAAAAATTACCTGTGGATATTGGTAGCAAGTATTGGTGTAGTAGTTGCTGTTGGAATTATAGCCATAATAGTTGTTATAGTAATTAGGATAACTATTTCTATAATAACTATTGTAATAGTTATTATTATAATAATTGTAATAATTGTTGTAGTAGTTGCCATAATAGCTGTTGTAGTTATAAGGCGTGCTGTAGCCTGAATATTGGTAGTTTTGGTTGCCGTAATAAGGGTAGTAATAGCTTAAGGCTTGGTCAAATATTACGGAGAAGACAAAAAAGCACATCAAACAACTTAACTTAGCCATTTGAAACTTTTTGATTGGAAGTGAGCCAGAAATAAAAGAAGGATAAGATTTGTCATTTATTTTCGCCCTTTAAGTACTAATTTCAATCCAAGGAATGTTTCAAAAAGAGGTGTTATTTAGCGCAAAAAGATAAAAAATTTATTAAGAACGCTTCCAAAAGACCAGTTCAATCGCTCACTAGGTCATGGTCAATAGCTGAGCCGAAAAGAAAACCTCAGGTTGGATAAAACAAATAACTACTGACCTGCATTTTGCTTTTAGTTGACCTAGTTGGTAATAAATACATTAGTTTTAAATTTAAGGCAGGGGTTTTTTGGAGGAGTACATATGTAGTCCTCCAAAAAACCACTTTTGGACAATTTTTCTAGTGTTTTAGCACCTGAAACGTGTAGAAAACATGTTATTAGGCGGAAGGCAACTTTCGAGAAAAAATTTTTGACCAAAATTTTACTTTTCGCTTGGGGGACCAAGGCAAACCACATGGATAATTTCAGCCATTATCGATTTTCCACGTTAAAAAAATAGAATTTGAACATAGTTTTGAATACTGAGACCTACCGCATAAAGAAACTCCGGTATGCATACATTTTTTATGCGTCCAGAGTCACTTTCGAGTGATTTGTGTCAAAGCTATGTGTGCCCATCTTAACTTCAAGCCACCGAGCCGCCTGCGCCCACTTGGGGACTTGGAGTTGGGATGCGCGCACTCACTTATCTTAGACATGATCCCGAGAATGCTCTTGAGAATAAATGCAATAAGAAGCTCTTTTTGCCCAGTTTCAGCGTTAAAAACAAGGTAAAAAATCGATAATGGCTGGACTTATCCATGTGGTTTGCCTTGGGCAAAGGGTGAAATTTTGGTCAAATTTTTTTTCTCGAAAGTTGTCTTCCGCCACTTAAAAACATGTTTTCTACACGTTTCAGGTGCTAAAACACGGGAAAAAGTAGCCGAAAATGGTTGTTTAGACGACTACATATACTGTACTCCTGCCTTAAATTTCATGATAAATTAAATATGGTTGGTTTATTTATCGAATGATTATTATCTATGTTAAGGATAGTCTCGACACGAAAGGATTATCCGAGGCTAAAATGACTTTTATGTAGGTAGGCCGATGAAAATCGCGTTTCATTGTCTTCAAGCGCTGCTTTAGACGGTAAATATGATAGAAAACGTGTTTTTAAGATTGGGAAAGACATTTTTCAAGATATTTTTCAAACAAAAAAAAATTCGACTAAAAATCTATCGTTAGGAGCATAAACCCACATGCTGGCTCTGCCGCATACAAAAGTTAAATGTGCATGGTTTCTACCTTGCACAGTTTGTTAGCTCGAGTGATTGGTCTCTAGGGTGCGCTATCTTGTGTAGCTCAACCCGCGAGATAAACAGTATTCCTGATATGAGCGCTCGATTTTTTCGATTTTCGGAAAAATGCCAAAAATTTCTTTCCCAATCTTAAAAACACGTTTTCTATCATTTTTACCGTCTAAAGCAGCGCTAGAAGTCAATGAAACGCGATTTTCATCGGCCTACCTACATAGAAGCGGATCAGGACAAGAGGTCCCCGCCGAAAAGTCCCCTGTCAAAAAGTCCCCGCCGAAAGGTTCCCCTCCAAAAGGTCCCCTGGCCGAAAGGTCACCATTCAAAAATATTAATTAATGAACTTGAAATTTTGCGCGCATTTTTAAATTACAAATTTTTTAAATTGTGAACATGATAAATTATTTGTCATTTCATAATTTAGTTCTTGATCACGTAGATTGTACAATTCTAGATTTGTGTTTTGGATGTATTAATATTATACTTTCTTTGTTTCCAGAGTTACGATGGATGATCAGATGGCAATTATCAGGGAGCAGCTTGCGCAAGACGGAAGTTATTCAGATGAGGATGTCAATAATTTGGACGCGAACGAAGTATTTGATGGTCAAAGGATGAATCAAGGAATGGACGTCGGCCTGCTCTATTTGGAAACATGTGGTCGGTATATCAGAGGACATTGGATGGTGAAGCTAGGACGAACAATCACGTAGAACCACCAAAGAAGCGTCGAAAGTAAGTCAAGGCGGATGAAAAGTTGCGCCAGATTCTCATAAAATATGATCGTACTACGCTCCTGGAAAAGCTAAAGGGTGTTGCTCAAGAGTACGGGATGATCTAATATTTTACCACAATTTTGTTATGTTTTTGTTTTGTTTGGCTATATGTTATGTTTACCATGAATAAATGCCTATTAGTCTTATTTTAAAAGATTTGACTGGGGACCTTTCGGCCAGGGGACCTTTTGGGGTGGTAATTCCTGCCTTATCCGAATTTTTGTGTTTTTTAAACGCGGCTTTTCAGCCATATTTTGTAGACAACTCGGTTTTGCTACGTCAAACAAACTTGTGCAGAATTAAAAGTTGAATTAGGAACATCATCAATATCTGAATTTCTAAATTCCTTCAAAAAATGCCCTAAACATCGAAATGCAATAAAAGACTAATCAACTTTTTTTCTATGATTTTTTCTATTTTCTAGCTCGATTTTCAGGGCAATTTTGAAGAAAATCAATCATAAATCAATGATTATTATCTTGAGCGCAATTCGTAATTTGACATTTACTTTAATATTTAAAGAGCAGACCATACAAGACAATTACCATGCTGAACATGAATCCGGTGTTCAAATTAGAGATTTTCTCAGCAAAAAAAAGTTAAGGCAATTCCTATTACAATTCACATGTTTATTTTGCATCGTTTGTTATGGTTTTATTCTAAAATATTTCTGTATTTGGTGTCAAAATAACCGCCACATTCTTTTTTTTTTGTGTAGCATATATCGCGAAATTCACACAAAAATGTTGTGGTCTTATACGAGTATGGCAACATCAAAATTTTTTTAGGGTTGGCTTTACCAACGTTCAAGAACATTGTAAAGGGCCCGGACTGTGAATCGTCGGAAAGACCTATTGAGTTTATACAAATTCATCAAGATCAATTTCACTTTTAAAAAGTACAATTTAAAAATTTTATGAAAATGTCAGACTATAGATTATGTATGTGTACATATTTATCCTCATGTGCCTGATTAGCTCAGTTTGGTAGAGCGTCAGACTTTTAATCTGAATGTCAGGGGTTCGAGCCCCCTATCAGGCTTATTTTTTTGATTGATAATCACTTTATTTTTTTGCTGTTTCGCAACTTACAAATGCTTAATTTTACTTCTTCAGATTATTATTTTGAAAACATTAGTAAAAAAGTTTGTGGATTGCAAAGATGTCAATAGCGAAAACGCTTCTGGTTATAGATGTTTATAATGAAGGAACGATTATCAAGGAGTAAAGCGGGGGGAGTTAAGGTTGGTATCCAGCAAATTATTTGGAGAATCATAACTAAAACCGACTACAGCCTTCGGGATTTCATTCGCAGCACTACCAGTACATGAGAAAACAGACTTTATTGACATTGGTGACATAACATTAAAAGACATAATAGGAAAAGACAAATTATTAGATCCTGATGACTCTGGAGATTCTTCTTCGCCTTCGCTGGAGTCGCCACCATAGCTTGACTAGAGAAGCAGTAGAGCACTTGAGAGGAACATGCACATGATATCCTTCCTTAATTCTTAATAATTCTTAATAATTCTCTTTTGAATATACCTGGTCCCCGCCTTTTGCAAATTTTAAATTGACCATGTAACGTGTGATATGCCCTTTTAAGAGACGTTTAAACACTATTCCAAGTTAACCAAAAAAGGGCCCCTAAGTAGGCTCAGTCAAAGGGGCTCTTTTAAGCTTAAGTTTTTGGCATCACTGCTTTGTCAGTCTTTGGAACCTGGAAATTGAGTCGGCATTCGGCATTGGATTCTGGATATAAGGACGCTCCTAGAGTATCAACTCGAGTAGAACTTGAGGTTGCGGACGCTCAGAGAGTATCAACTTATGCTGGATGGGAGGGAACTTTACGTTACCCTCTGGATAGATGAATACGTGAGTAACAAGAAAAATTAATAGTAGAAATACTAAAAGAGTTTTTCTCAGGCTTTGTTCTTGTTTCTCAGGCAATTGTTGATATGTCTATGGCCAAAACTAGAATTATCACTGAATTAAAAGACTCGCGGTTTTGACCTGCCGTGATGCGCACCGCAGACTCATTGCAAATAATATCACTGGCGTTCCTCATCCAAGAAGAAGTAACATCGGAGCAAGGCAACATCGACGCAGCACTAAATTCAGAAAATATTAACAGTTTGATTTTATTGTGTTTGGACGCCCTCAGCCCAAAGTTTCTTCACGAGACAACGCATAGTTTAAATTACACTATTTCTGGCTATTTTACGATGGAAATATTTCTGTATAGTGTGGTATAAGTTTTTGCTGGAATGAGGAAAGGAACGATGCGCAATCCTTACAAAGAAAAGCTCTTTTTAAGAAATGAGTTGTTTATTTTTGAGGGCTTTCTCAGAGGCAAGCTGTCAGAGGGGAGCAATGTCTATTAGTCACTGCAACGAGAGTGTCACTATATTTAGGTGTAAGTTTAGCAACATTTGACTGTATATTGCAAGGTAGGGTTAAGAGCTTCTACAAAACTACCCTTGAAACCAAAAGTCACATAAAGCATGTCTTAAACCTTAATATTTCATCCAAATACATAAAAAAACTCATTCGGGGTTTGGCGCGACAAGCACTTCACGTGCTCACACAACGCTTCAAACACTCTATTATTATTATTTCTCTCGTTCAATGCACAAACTTATTGTTTGTCACTTATAAATTACTTTCCCATTAACCTTAACTGATTTTCAGCTTTTTCAATTGGGTGTCTGATGAGAAGTCTCGAGCTTGCACGCAGCACTTTCCGCACTTTAGCGATATCAAACAAGTCTCATTCCGTCTTTATTGCAACAAAAAGACGTCTTATCTGTGCCAGCCTGTCGCTCTAAAGGAAAAGTCAGTAAGGTAGGTTTGAAATCATTTGATAGTATCCATCCTTTTGGCGTTTCGTTGCACTTTGTTCAAAATACATTTTTGGATAAAAATACATATTATAAAAATTACTCTGAGATATTCGCTTTTACGTATGCTGCCAACCACTTGCTTTTATAGGATTTAAAGTTTATGTCAAATCAAGAAAAGAATTTTCAGAATGTTTGCTACTGGCTCAAATATAGTAAGAAATTTTTAAGCTTACTAATTTATTTGGAAACGCCGAAAATATATTATAGTTTCACTTGACGCGGCATACAGATGTCAATATTTTTCGTAGGCTACATCACTTTCTATCTTGTGCTCAATTAACAGCTAGCACTAGTCAACAATACCATGCACCAAACATTTTCAGCATCCGCAAATATTATCAATTGATAGCCCACAATCTTTCTGACAAAACTACAGAAGAGACTCTTTACAATTTCTACTCTAAATTTGGCAAACTGGAAGAAGTTAACATAAAGAAAAAGAAAAGTTCTTTGCCTTTTGCAAACATTTGTTTTGCTAAACTAGAAGATGTAAGTTGGCTCCGCCTCTTTTTTACAGCAAGAAACCATGTTCTGAAATGGGTTATCCGTCCACATTTTCATAAATTAGTCCACATAATTTTTTATACCTTATTCTCAATAGAACCAACTATCATTTCCAGGCGATTTTATTTGCCCAGCATTGCAAAAATAGTTGTGGAACACATATTACAACATGACTCTGTTTCTCGGATTAATCTCTAGGGTACGTTTCTGTGCGCATCTCTAACTCTAAAGCCTTATGGGGCTTGGGGGCTTGGAGTTGAGATGCGCTCAGAAGCGTCCCCTAGAGACCAATCACTCGAAGACAACAAGACATAAATGTAAAATACCGTAAATCCTCTAATATAAGACCCCTCCCTTTGATTCAAAATCGTGTTCTTGGCATTGTATTTTTGACCCACTTTTTGAAGAATTCTCTTATGCAAATTACCACCTATTTTGTAGCTCATTTCACTAGCTACAAAATGGGTGGTAATTTGCATAAGAGAATTCTTCAAAAAGTGGGTCAAAAATACAATGCCAAGCACACGATTTTGAATCAAAGGGGGGTCTTATATTAGAGGAATTACGGTATGCGCCACAATTTTTCATGCGTTGTCGTGGGCAAATAAAATGTGTTCCATTCAACTAAAAGAAAGACTCACTTGTGGTTGACTCTGAGATGATCGAACCCGGCTTCCTCGAGACCATTGTACGAACGCCAGCAATCCGAGAAAATTGTACTTCCGATAGCGATCTTTTGCTTGATGATTGAAAATAAAATAAAAAATATACAAATAACACGTCAAAATCAACAAATATATGTATCAAACGTCGATTGAAAAAATTATAGAAATGTGGACGGATAACCTATAAGTACCAAAATTATTTATCTTTGGTGTCGAATCCGGTCCATTTTTTGAATTAGCCCTCCCTGTTATTTTATTTTTGAATACTTTTGCTTTGGTTTTCCTTGTTGTTATAAAACCAGTGCACTATCTGCTTCAAGATTACTTTTTTTAGAAGACGACATAAAAAAACCACCTAAGGATTAAGAAAAGTTTTTTTCTGCGAAACATTTTATTCTGGGAAAAAATTTAACTAAATCTTTTTGGGTACATTCTGTACTTTTTTGGAAGCAATTTTATAAAAAATAGAATGTAAAAATTTTTTAGATGAAACAAGCTTTAACCAGTGCTCCTCATATCATTGATGACCGAGAAGTGATGATTATAGAAGAAGATGAGCATAATTTATTGTTTGTTGCGAATCTACCTGAAGACAGCAATGCTCACCTAGTGGCCCAATTTTTCAACCAATTTGGACACGTCCTCAAATGTGATTTTAGTACAGAAGCGCACACTGCGCAATTTACACGAACATGTTTGGTAAACTTCGATACGGAAAGTGGGGTAGGTATTTTAGTAGTGAAAAATTCACCTTCGAATTATAAATATTGCCATACACAGCTTTAAAAATACACATTAAATGCACCCTTTAACTTATTTTCAAACTTAAAACTGGGAAAAATGGCCTAAAAGGACGCGTTAAACTCGCACCTAAAACTCGCCAACTGAAAACTCGCCAACCAAAAACTCGCCAACCGAAAACTCGCCAACCGAAAACTCGCCAACCGAAACTCCGCCAACCGAAAACTCGCCAACCGAAAACTCGCCAACCGAAAACTCGCCAACCGAAAACTCGCCAACCGAAAACTCGCCAACCGAAAACTCGCCAACCGAAAACTCGCCAGCCGAAACTCCGCCAACCGAAAACTCGCCAACCGAAAACTCGCCAGCCGAAACTCCGCCAACCGAAAACTCGCCAACCGAAACTCCGCCAACCGAAAACTCGCCAACCAAAACTCGCCAACCGAAAACTCGCCAACCGAAAACTCGCCAACCAAAAACTCGCCAACCGAAACTCGCCAACCGAAAACTCGCCAACCGAAAACTCGCCAGCCGAAACTCCGCCAACCGAAAACTCGCCAACCGAAAACTCGCCAACCAAAAACTCGCCAACCGAAAACTCGCCAACCAAAACTCGCGCCAACCGAAAACTCGCGAACCGAAAACTCGCCAACCGAAAACTCGCCAACCAAAACTCGCCAACGGAAAACTCGCCAACCGAAAACTCGCCAACCGAAAACTCGCCAGCCGAAACTCCGCCAACCGAAAACTCGCCAACCGAAACTCCGCCAACCGAAAACTCGCCAACCGAAAACTCGCCAACCGAAAACTCGCCAACCGAAAACTCGCCAACCGAAAACTCGCCAACCGAAAACTCGCCAACCGAAACTCGCCAACCGAAAACAACGCTCGCCAACCGAAAACTCGCGAAAACCGAAAACTCGATAACCGAAAACCCCAAAACAAGAAAACTCGCCAACCGAAAACTCGCCAACCGAAAACTCGCCAACCGAAAACTCGCCAACCGAAAACTCGCCAACCGAAAACTCGCCAACCGAAAACTCGCCAACCGAAAACTCGCCAACCGAAAACTCGCAAACCGAAAACTCGATAACCGACAAACCCCCAAACAAGCTCGCCAACCGAAAACTCGCAAACCGAAAACTCGATAACCGACAAACCCCCCAAAACAAGCTCGCCAACCGAAAACTCGCCAACCGAAAACTCGCAAACCGAAAACTCGCCAACCGAAAACTCGCCAACCGAAAACTCGCCAACCGAAAACTCGCAAACCGAAAACTCGCCAACCGAAAACTCGCCAACCAAAAACTCGCCAACCGAAAACTCGCAAACCGAAAACTCGCAAACCGAAAACTCGCCAACCGAAAACTCGCAAACCGAAAACTCGTGAACCGAAACTTCGCCAACCCAAAATTTATATAAAAAAAAGGCATCGAAAATATCATTGTAAGTTATTTACACCGTAAAAAGATTAATTATTAAGGTTAACTATAATACTGTAATATAATATATTTTTTAACAAAATGAATTTAGGTAATAAATGCACTAAATGCTTGTCCACTCTATATTGGCACATCAGAGTTAAAAGTCCGTCCTCTAAGGCCTAAAATATCCACTTTATTTGTAGGATTATTAGCGCCTAAAACAACAGGTGATTAAAGCTTGCAAAGACAACTAGAATATTTCTGATATTTTTAGAAATTTTCTAGTAGCCAAAATGAATATAAAAAAGTTACTTTTAAAAATTATGGACAATAATTTTTGTTCGATTAAAACACTCTTTTATCGGACTAATTTTATATTTGCATTTTTTAAATTCTTTTTTCAAATTTTTTCATCATTATCGTGTAGCCCAGAATCTCAGCTTTCTAGCGGGCCATTAAACTGTACAGAACAATATATAACAATTTTCAAAACATAGAGATTTGACAGCCCTTTGAGTGTATTCTGGTAGGCCAATGTCCTAGATCATTACTTGATAAGGTGCAAAATTTAACAGAAAATAAGTTTTTTACATGTAGGTTCATAGACGGCGTTTCTGCCCCAAAATGACCAAAGAGTATGTATTCTCTAAGTCAAAAGAGGCAGAACGCGAGCCGAAAACGTGAGTTCCTTTTTTTGTTGGGGGGAGGGGTTTGGTTTGTTGTCGAAAGGGGAGTTACGTTTCTGCCAAATGATGGTCTGAGACATTGGCCCTACCAGAATATATCGTCGCCACAGGTTTGCCGTTCCCGTGTTAATGGTTGAGACAATATAACAACAATTATTTTCAAACGCTTAAAACTCTTCATTCATGAAATCCTTAACTTTAGTTTGGTAGCTCGTTAAGAAGCTGAAATCCTCAGCTACACAATATTGCTGAATATAAAAAAATTAATTTTATTAATAAAAAAATAAAAAGTTATTTTAGACGAACGGTTAAAAAGCTACTTTTCTCAGTTTGGAGACGTGAAATATTGTGAAGTTAGGAAGCATGCTCATTCAAACTACTCTTTGTGCAGTGGATATGTTACTTTTTCAAGTGCAGATGAGGTTGTTTAAAACTTTGAAATTTCGCTGGCAAAAAAAAACTTGCTCCCGAATTTTTTTTAACTCAGAATTTTGCGTCTGACGCAGTTGTTAATCTTTTTCAGCTTCTTGCTTAAAAAAACATTCTTTGACTTCAATCCTAAAAGTACTGGTTTTTGTGGCTCTACTGAGCAACTTGACTTTTTGAATTGGTTTTATCCAGGGCTAAAGTCCTTTATTTAAAGTATTGTACTTTATTCAGAACCCCAAATCTTTTTAATTTTTGAGATTTTACGTCAAAATCTTTATTTTTGACGCTCAAAACTCAATAAGCACTGGATATAATAGCACTTTTTGACAAAAAAAGTGGTCAAATTGTACTTTATTTCAAAATTTTGAGTTCGCATTCCTGGGTCAATCTCAAGGATCAAGATAAAAAATTTCGAAAAAGTACGTTTTGACTACTTTTGTAATTTTATTTTAAAAAAAAAGTAATTTTATGCAGTGCTTATTGAAATTTTTAATCGAAAAAAAAAAACATTTCGACGTAAAACTTCAAAAATCAAAAAGATTTGGAGTCTCGAAAAAAAGTACATACTGTATTTGCTCTAAGTAAAGCACCGGTGTGTTTATTTTTCAATCTCCCTCTAGGGGGTGCGTTAATTGGAGGGAGAGTAGGCACTTGTTGGGTTGGGGCCCCACCCTAAATTTTTTTCCAACCTTCTCGAAACACAGATTTTTTATTTATTTTTCATTCACAAACATATATCTCAGATATTTGACACCACAAGTGAAAAAATATATCTTAACCATTGAATTTTGTTCTCCACACAAAATCAGACACGTATGACGTAAAATAGAGTTCTGGCTGTTCCGAATTCATTCTTGTGTCGAACCTTATATTTCTGCCAGACTGACTCAATTGCTTGTGTATGAGCACCTGTTACCGTATTGACGAAATTCTCTGAATGATTGACTGTCAGATGTTGATACTCTTCGTGAAACAGCCAGACGGGGAACGAGAAATTTAGGGTGGGGGCCTCAACCCAACAAGCGCCGGAGAGTATTTATTGGAGAGTATTTTTCAACATCTCTTTTCAACATTGACCATAACTATTGGGTTGTTCAGAAAGTTCGCGCACTAACCCTCACATTTTTTGTTGTAAAACTATTGAAAACGTCAATTATAAGCATAAAATTATACGCTGAGCACTAATCTGAGCTCAGAAACAGGAAAAGACAACAAAAAATACTTTATTCAATAAAACAATCACCATCATAATTAACAACATTTTGTGACCTATTTGGCTCTGTTTGGTATCAATTGAGTTTACTCCATAAGTTGCTCGAATATCTGATAAAGCTTGCTGAGCGGTTTTCCAGCATCATACAGAAAGAGAAGACAATGACCTAAATGTTCGATTGAGTACATCTAAAAAAACAAGTTGCAGCTTTGTTAATTTTAAAATGTTTATTCTGTCAACATATGAGATCTGCACAACAATTCTGAGCTCAGATTCGTGCTCAGCGTATAATTTTATGCTTATAATTGACGTTTTCAATAGTTTTACAACAAAAATATTTTTGGAAAAAATGTAAGGGTTAGTGCGCGAACTTTCTGAACCACCCAATAGTTTCCACCTCCAAACAAATGCATTCTAATCTCTCTCTCCTTGCACTAAATTTTATTTTGATGTTTCTCTCAAGATTTTGTTTTAATTTTTAAAAACTTTTTTTGCACTAGTAGGCAACCCTGGATCTTAGCTTTCTAATAAGCTATCAAACTCCGCTGAATGATTTCGAAAATGTCGAGATTTAAGGGTTTGAAAGAAGTAATCTTTCTGTGTCTGCAATTTTTGAAAACCCCTAAATTTCTACATTACTAAATTTATTAATCGAATTTTGATAGCTTATTAAAAAGCCAAGATCCAGGGCTACATGCTACATGCCAGAGAAAATTTGAACAAAATCTAAAGAAAAGCGTCAAAAATAAAAAAAACACACGGTTTTAAAAACACAAAAATGCTCTTTTTTATTAAATGTTTTAGCTTAAAAAAGCAGTGGAAGCAGCTCCACACACTCTGGATGGCAAGAAAATATACATTGGGAGTAGCTCATTGGGTGCTAACTTGCACAGATCAGCGCTCAAGTCACTAATAGTTTCCAATATTCCTCGCAAGTTGACGCCTCGAGACGTGGAAAAGTTCTATTTTAAGTTTGGTCAGGTGCAAGAGGCTACCTTATATTACACAGACCCAACCTGGTGTGCCGTAGTCACCTTTGCTGAGGCATCACAGGTTTGACGTTTTTGTGATAAGCCATATTTCGGGTATAAAAACGTACAAGTGTCAAGCTTTTTCAAATTAAATAAATAAATACCTCTGGTGAGTATATTAGGGTTGTAAGATTTTGTTGATAAGCTTTTTGCTGCCATATGGCTGCCTTAATTGGCCGAAATCAATAATAGATAAAAGCTGCTATTAATCCAAATTCAAAATCTGTATTCAAAAATGAGATAAAATAACCATTTTTATTTTTTGATGCTACATTCTAGGCCTTTTTCAGATTAAATATCGTATTTTGCACTTTTCCTTCTCATTTTTATACGTTCAATTTTTTGGAAAATACCAGTATGTCCCATAACTCTTCGCGTTTTTTTTTCATTTTTCGCAAAATTTTGCTAAAATGGATTGTTGCAATTTTTTGTGTGCTTAGATGCCTCGAGGACAAGGAATCAAGCCTGAAATCAGCAATCATCTTCGCCATACTATGCTCTTTCTATATGACAAAGGACTGAATGCAGTGAAAGCAACAGAAGAGATCAACAATGTTTACGGCCACGAGACCCTGAAGAAAAGAGCCTTTTGAATCGGTCAGTTTGCTTATCGTTTTCGCACGTCCTGTTCCCATTCTTGAACTTCGTAAACCTAAAAGAAAAGCAAGAGCATCAAAACCAGCTGAATCAGATTCAAAAGCAAACCAATATTGACAGGCTCTTTTCTTCACGGTCTCGTGGCCGTAAACATTGTTGATCTCTTCTGTTGCTTTCACTGCATTCAGTCCTTTGTCATAGAGAAAGAGCATAGTATGGCGAAGATGATTGCTGATTTCAGGCTTGATTCCTTGTCCTCGAGGCATCTAAGCACACAAAAAATTGCAACAATCCATTTTAGCAAAATTTTGTGAAAAATGAAAAAAAAACGCGAAGAGTTATGGGACATACTAGTATATAAATTATTTATCAAAACAATCTATTTGACAGCTAAAATTTAGGCCAAAGCAGCTTTGGCAAGTCGACCTCACAACATTTCTAGTCTGGATAACCGGGTCAAGAATGTGTTAGTCAAAGTGCGTCCGTACTACACCGAAAAAGACACTTTAGTAGTGACTGGATTACACCCGCGATCTTCCAAGTACACTATCAAAAATTACTTTGCTCAGTTTGGCGATTTGATCCACATGCAAGTACTGGTTGATCGCAAAGTTAACAAGTCTCACTGTGTGGCTACTGTGTCCTATGCTTCACCACAAGACGTGAGCTGATTTGACTTTGCTGTTCTAAAATCCCAAAAAGCGTATTTTTACTGCTTTAATTTTGTAAAACCCAATTAAAAGGGTATGTTCAGGATGACCAACTCAAATTTTCAATTTCCGAGCATTTTTTTGGCAAAATTCGGGTATTTGTTCTGCTTGTTTAGCTAATTTTCGGCAATCTTTTAATAGAGACCTTAACCTTACATATTATTACATATCTTACGTATTTTCCTTAACCTTACATATTATTACATATCTTACGTATTTTCCTTAACCTTACATATTATTACATATCTTACGTATTTTCCTTAACCTTACATATTATTCCCGTATTTTGAATCAAAAATGCGGGCAACAATACGATGAATCCGGGAAGTTAAATTAAAAATAATTTTAAAAATTTAGCTGGAAAAAGTGTTGAACCATGCATGCCACCACGAAATAGACGGAAATGTGCTCAGGATCGATCGGTTCAAGCATGAATTTGTTAAGCAAAGTAGGTTGATTTTTCAGGGAAGGCCAACGCATAGTTGTTTGAATGCGCCCAATTAAAAATGTCGCTCAATTGTGGGTTTAAATCATCTTTTTGACTTATATTACACTGATACAGTGAAACTTACAAGGGAACCAATCGAACTGTACGATTCGATTCAGAAATTCTAACAATGCCATTTTGTAGCGCATAGTCGATTTACTATAGAACTACTATAGAATTTTAACATTTTGTGCTAACAGACAGAAAAAATCGAATCTGAAGACTCGAGAAACATCGAGCCGCAAACTGCCTTGGTCCCCCCTGTGGATTCTTAAAAAAAAATGTTTATAATCTACCTTTGATATGGTGACACCCCTAAAAGTTCGATACTATTTTGAGCCGGTATGTTGAAAAAAGGTGTGTGACCCAGGTGGGGATCGGACTTTTGGGGTGTACTTATATAAAGACTTGACTGTTGAAAGTATGTTTTCGAAAATCCATAGGGGGGACCAAGGCAATTTTGGTCTAATTTGACATTTTTGATCGGTTCCCTTGTTAGGTAATAGAGTACCTCGGGGCCTGTCCTTGCCAGAGTTAAGTAAAAACCTAAAAAAATGGTTCTTATCCTTTATCCCGACCCCACCCTAATTTAAAAGGGTACCGGGACATTGGAAAATAGCCTAAAAGTATGGAAATTGAACAAATTTTTGTCAGCTTGGTCCTACTGCACAAAGAAACTCTGGTATGCATGCATGTTTTATGCCGTCAAAAAGGCGAATCAACTTATTTATGTCAAAATAAAAATAAAGTTCAACAGTCAAAACTTGGGTGTGGTCCGGCTAAAGGATAATAACCAGAAAAATGAACCTGCATAATTGGGTGCTCTATAACTAGGAAACCTCGATATATGAACACCTTCGGATCAACCCTAGAGCTGTATAATTACCCGGGCATATAAATTGGTATATAAATGATATATAAATTTCTCAATTTAGTTTCACCAAAATGGATCCCGATGTTTTTCGAGTTAAAATACTTGAAAAAATCGATATGATGCGGAGCTATCTTTCTTAAAACAGATCCATTTTTGTGAGCTGAACCAACAAAATTATATACCGCTGTGTAGCCAAACATCCTAACCTTTCAATCGTGGGGTAAGATGCTCATAGATTTTGAAAAAAAAACCCCACAAAAACATGAAATAAGGTCAAAAATTTTTGAAAAATCTAGTTAACTATGTGACGCTATACCTTACCAGTGAAGCAACTAAACGTTACTACCAAAAGCAGCGAAAGTAACATTTCAACACCATACTATAAAAAACCCTAAATTTTCTGAAAAAACCATTTTTGTCGTTTAAAGGACCCTGTTTCTATAAGGATATCATGAAAATTTCAAAGATTTGAATGCGCGCGGGACCACACGCATTTTGTCAATAATATTTTCGAATTGTTTTTTGAATGCTTTTATTGTTTAGAAAATAAATTTGTAAATTTGTTCAAAACTAAGAACCATTGACTAGTCGAGCCCAACGTTGCTTGACAATGCCAGATCGGACAAGTAATACGACTTTCACTGCTCCACATTTGTCACTGTTTTAATGAGACTTATATCAATCACAATATAGCGTTTAAAATTCAAAATGAAAACAAAAAAATTAATTCGAAAACATTATTGACAAAATCTATGTGGTCCCGCGCGCATTCAAACATTTGAAATTGCCATGATAAGGAAGAGACAGGGTCCTTTAAAAAGGTGTGGAAGTGACTTATGAACATCACAAACTAACTATATCTTTTGTAATTTCGTATTTCATACCGTATTTCCTCTAATAAGCGCGCACCCTCTACTTTGAGGACCTATATCTCAGCTCAGAGAAAATATTTTGCAATGCTGTTTATTGCATTTTCTTAATTCCCACGAGCTTTACTGATTCCACTGTTAAGATTTTGATTAAGCACCCAAAAATCTCGAGATCGAATTCAAATTTTTCCAATTTTTGGAGGTTCGAAAAATAAGCGCGCATGCGCGCTTATTAGAGGAAATACGGTAATTACCCGATTTTCACATGGGCGGGTAATTAGCCGGTTAATTGAGGATAATCACCCAGCTAATTAATCGGTAATCAGCTGGGTAATTACCCATTGTACAACCCTTATCATCCCTGACAAAAAAATCTTCGGTAACTGGGCACCCTCGATAACTCAGGTTCTCTTGGATTTTAGACGACCAAATAAAATTTATGTGGTCTTATGGAGCAATTATATTGAGTCTCAACTGTGATTGAATTTTTTACTATAACAATTAATAGTTTTGGTTTAGTCTATGCAACAAAGAATTGATATTAGTCTGAGTCCTTGAAAATGTGTTCTCCTATAAAAATCACGACAACTCGGCACCCAGCTGTTACCTAGATTTTACTGATCCTCGATAACTTGGCACCTCGATAATGGATCATTCTCGACTACAAGGCACCCCATAGCCGTCGAAATTTTGCGCTGTTTTTACCCTAAACCCTCTTAACGATGAGTCTTTTTGCTATTTTTTTGTGTATAACATGGTTAGTTGCCTCTGATGAAGTACAAGTCAAAACATACGTTAAAACCGGACAAATTTAAAAAATGATTTTATTTTCAACTATGTGTATGCCAGCATTAGACATCAAAAAAATCTGGTTTACTTGATTGATTACCAATAGTTTTTGTAAAAAAGTGATCTCAATAAGTTTTTTTTTCAGAAACTTTGGACAAGAGCCTAATAGAGAAACAATTGCTTTACGACTGAAATCTTTGTAAATTTGTTGTTAATTTTGTTTTAGTGAAAATTTTTTAAATGTTAACAAGTGTGCTAGATACACTATCTTAGCTTTTGTTATAATTTTGTAGATTTCTAATAAAGTTAAGAAAATTTACTTTTTACGTTTAACACTCTAAAGACGGCTGATTTTGAGACCCCGCTTTGAACATTTTAAAATCCTGTTTCAGCCATTTTTTTGCAGAGTTTGGACATGTCAGTTTTGTCCACGCACTGCGCAATAAAATTTGCGATATTGCGTCTATAGGGTGACGCAAAAAGGCAGTCACACTTTCGAAAAAAAAGTTTGCACGGAATTTTCGTTTTCAATCCATTTTTAATCGTGTTTATTTGAGAAATGTGCAAAAATCCATGATATGATGGATTTGCCAATTTTTGAACTCCCGCCTAACGAAATTCTGAGGAAAGTTCAGTTTTTAGTGGACATATTGCAATTCTGACGCCAGATTCGTGCTCAGCGTGGTCGATTTACTTATGGAAGTGTGATCAGAAAAGATATATGAGGTAATTAAAAAATCCGGGTTTTGCCTTGGTCCACCCTGTGGTTTAAAAAAACCAAGGCAAAACCCGGATTGTTCAATGACTTCATTTTACTTTTCCGGTTACACTTTTATAGGTAAATCGACCACACTGAGTCACTTTACGATAACGATTAAATTTTCGGGTTTTTCTCATATTTTTTCAACCTTGTATTCTTGTTTGTAACCTATGCTGATGTGTGTTATATATAAGAAATTTTCGGATCATTGGACTGCCCAGAAATCGCATTATCAATTGAAAAAAAACTTTACCGAGTTGTATTAGAAATTTAAAAAGTTTGAACAAAGAGAAGTTGGAATTAACTTTCGTTAGAGTCAAATCGCCAACTTCAAATATCCTCATCGCCGAGGGAATCCGATCAAAAAATTTTCTGCCGACCGTATAAGGCCATTTCGATATAAGGCCACCTTAAACCAAATTTGTTTGGTTTAGACTAGAATAAGTCAAATCTTACTCCCGATATAAGGCCACTCTCGCTATAAGGCCACTCTCGCTACTCTCGCTTCTTTGTCCATCCCCTACTGCAATAAATACTCTCGATATACGACCACCTTGAACCGGATTTGTATGGTGAGCCTTAAATGGGGAGGAAACTTCATACACTCATCACCAACATCTCTGGTTCTAACGACCTTTCGTGGTCCGCAGCTTAAAATTCGTTGTCGTTGAATAAAAAATTTCCTAGTGAAATTCAGACTTTTGAGGGCGCATTTCAGTTACAGCCTATCATATTTTAAGCATATGCCGGCAACACGACATTTTCTACCATTTTCAATAAAATTCGGTTGTTGTTGTCTGAATTTTATTAAAAATAATAGAAAATGTCGCACGACAAATTCTACTAATAGTAGAAAATGTCTGGTTGCCGCTATGCCACAAAGTAATCTGTTGTATTATAGAGTGAGATTTTGAATTAAAAATCAATTGTTTTAAAATTTGTTTTAACAAAATACTTATCTTTTTAAAATTTAAATGTATCTGCAAAAAAAATATTGGGTTGGTGCATAGGACCGCTGCACATGGACCGCTGCTCAATCAATCAATAAATATGGAGAAGGAACTATTGGAAAAAGCACTGGCAAGGATTGGTTTGCTCGATTTGAAATGGGAAGCGACTCTACTTACTCAATGCTGATGTCGATGTGGCCCAATTGAAGAGACTGAAGGAGGCAATTTATCGGAAAAGACCATGGAAGAAAAACGGAATCATCTTCCACCAAGACAATGCCAGGCCCCTCATCGCAGCCAAGGTGATTAGGGCAATTGAAGGCTATGGCTGGGAGTTGCTTGAGCATCCTCTCTGCTCTCCAGATGAAGTTGCCACTGACTTCCACGTGAATCGATCCATCTCCAATGAATTCCAAGGGACAGTGTTCGACAATTTTGATGAATTGGTGGAAGGAGTGAAGGACTGGATTGCCTCAAAAAATCGCCCATGGTTTGCAAGATGAATCAATAAGTTGCCAGAGAAGTGGCAAGAAATTGTCAAAAACAAAGGAGAGTATGCTAATGAGTTGTAAAAAGTCTAGTTATTTATATTTTGTCTATGCTATTATACCTAGGGTTGCTTAAATGTCCGGGTATTTACCCGGGTAAATAAAAAATTCAAAAATTAAGTGCGAATTATTGTTTGAAGAGTAGTTTCTTCAGTGAGTCAGTGAGAATCACAGGTTTGTTAATCAAATGTCCTGTGCAAGTTCGACATACATGCAAATTTTTTTATTATTGAATTATAAATTATAAATACCCGAATTTTATATAGCCGGGTATTTTGTCGGGTATTCACCGGTAAATACCTGGTAAATACCCGGGTATTTACCCATTCAGCAACCCTAGTTGTACCTATTTTTCAAAATCCGACCCCCTTGAGTTGCTTAATTTTGTGCCTAAGTTCATTGACCTCTTTTTCCCCAGGTTAATAGCGCATTTTATAGGGCAGGAAAAGGTCTTTCTAATGGTATATTGAATTATCAAAAGTGTCTGAAATTTATCCAATAAAAAGTGGTTTTAAAAAACGCCGAATAATTTTTAGGGTTGTCATAAATTTGCGAAGATTGAAAATTGACCTCTTTTTCCCCAGGTTAATAGCGCATTTTGTAGGACAGGAAAAGGTCTTTCTAATGGTATATTGAATTATCAAAAGTGTCTGAAATTTATCCAATAAAAAGTGGTTTTAAAAAACGCCGAATAATTTTTAGGGTTGTCATAAATTTGCGAAGATTGAAAATCGCGCAAAGTTTGCGTGCATAGATTGCAAAGATTGTCAATCTTTAAAATATTGAGCAAAGATTCAAATGTGTTCAGCAATTACATGGCACGTACTAAATCCAAGGACATGCAATCAATCTTTTATCCAAAACAAATAACAACAAATACGAATACATCAAAGCTCCCAATTGCTTCCTCGGCTTTTTCAAACGTTCTCTTGATAGACTTATAGGCGCCCCTTGCGTTGACTTTCGCTCCTTCGATTGCGGTGATTGTTTCAGCCAACGGTGAGAGTGGAGCTTCTATTTTCTTGACCGATCCTAGTATGACACATTCCTAGTCGGCAGCTTTTGCAGATCTTTGACCTGGGCGGAAAGAGTGGCATGTAGATGATGTTTGTATTCCACACCGCGCTTTTTAGAGAGTCTTCATACGAGGCTTTGCAACGTGTGCTCCGCACCTTTCGAATAGGATCCACGGATATTGAGCTTCGAGCAAAGCCCAAGCTAGTCTCATGTTGGCTGCGTGATCGTTGACCATAGCTATGACTTTGTGTTTTCCTGAGACATAAATATAATGACAAAATTATAATGAAAAAAAAATTATATACCCAGCTTCTCAATCTTCTCAACCAAAACCTTCTTCACGTAGCTTTGATCTTCTTCTTACCATCGATGACTTTTTCGCTTGAGACGAAAAACTGCCAGCACCAGTGCTTCGGTTTAACCATCTTTGAGCCTTAAAACGATAAGTGATAAAGACGATGTAAAAAAGCTGTGCAAACAACAAAACATCAACAAAATAAATGCACGGTCAAGAAATTTCAACGAATTTTCTAATACTGAATATTTGCATATTTTCTGAAGACGCAAATATTGAATTGAATCTTTGCAAAGATTGCGCAATTTTTGAAGGCGCAAACTTTGCAATCTTTGCGGTCTGACAACCCTAATAATTATGCATCAACCCAATAAAAACGTTATTTCAATTTATAAAAAATAACAAGAGCTTAAATATTGCAACGTTATTTTCGCTTGTCAAAAGCAAGCAGTCATTGCTCTCAAGAGAGGCAATATTTGCTTTGTTCAAGCAGAACGATGCTACCCTTCACCCCACAACTGATCACACAATCATTCCACCAAAACACAATGCTAATCAGATTAAGCCACTTGACAGTCAACATTAGGAACACACACAAAAAACTTAAGTTGGACTTCCGTGCAAATAGTTGTCCACAATTAATTAGCACTCGAGTGGGAAGATTGGGATTTGCGTGTGGATGTATTTTTTTAGATCCTGCAAGTCAACAAGTTTTGACTTGTTAAACAATAAAGATTGAGAATGGCAGCAGGAAAAACACTTGAACAACTTATAAATATCACAAACTTAAGCGCACAATTTTGTGATTTTTCTGTGCAACTTTTTTTTGTTGCGTTGTAACAAAAGAGTGGATTTTTTTTAAATATTTTGTTACTTTTCGAAATTTGCTTAAAATTTTCATTTATTTTAAAATTGACAGTTTTACATCTTATATAGTATTTGGCATGTGTGGGTGGGTGGGTAACGCTTTTTTACTTCGAAGGCCAGAATGGGTCGTAGATAGCGAAATCACTTTTGTCGCTAATACCATCGTGTTCCCCAGAATGTCAGCTTTCGCTATAAAAAAAGAACAGGCGAAAAAAATGAGTTCTAATAGGAGATATACCTATTTTTATGAATGAAGTCATAGCCCCTCATTGAAATTTCGAAATACTATAGAGGCGCCGATAGGCGCCTGTGGTCCCTTGTATTTAAGTATTCTTGACAATTAAAAACTTTAGCTCAGCTTTTTATTTTACCTCTAACTTTCAGCTTTTAAAGCTCAAAATAAGATATCACAAATATACCGTATTTCCTATAATAAACAAATTAAAATTGTGAAATTGTGCAGAACTAAAAGTTATATTTTGGCTCTATATGAGTTCGCGGGTCTAGATGAAAAACACGCCTTGGTCTCCCCTATTGTTTTTTTTTTTCGAAAAATTTTTTTACTTCTCAAAAGTCTCAAAAAGTATTTATATATATTTTACGAAAAAAAAATTTTTGGTAACAAATTGTCTAAAAAATTTTTTGCTTTGGTCCCCCAATCTGATTTTTTCGGAAAATTTTATTTTTTTCCAAAGTTTCCAAAAAGCATTCAAATGTACTTTGTGTGTTAAAAATAAATACTTTCCCAGCAAATATATAGAGGTCCACCCCAAAATTCTACAGATTGATGTACTCGGCCAAGGGTTGGCCGCTTAGCGGCCAGAGGCCACGAACTACTTTTTTCCCAATCACTTGCAATGTGGAGCGTGCTGTTCTTGGCCGCAAAGCGTCCAACCCTTGGCCGGGTTCAACAATTTGTAGAACCTTAGGGTGGAAAGAAAATTTTCCGAAAAAATCAGCTTTAGGGACCAAGGCTAAATTTTTGTTAGAAATTTTTTTACCAGAAAAAAATTTTTTTAGTAAAAGTGTATATAAACACTTTGTGAGACTTTTGAGGGAAAAAAATTCGAAAAAAAAACAGGGGGACCAAGGCATGTTTTTTTCTAGACCCACGAACGCATATAGAGCCATTATATTAGCAACATCGATATCAGAACTGCAAAATTTGACCCTACCGGAGTATACCCCCAAATGAAATTTTTTTTTAAAGTGTTTCCAAACACCCTATATCAACCTAAAATCACCTCAGAAGTTCAAAAAAGACATTATTTTTGTGTTCTGGTCAATAAAAAATTGAGTTTTGGGCATTTTGAAATTTCGACCATTTGGCTGTTTTACCATGTTTTGGTCACTGGAGCTGGGCAAAAAGAGCCTCTAAATGCATTTTTGATCAAGAGTCTTGCTCGGAATTATGTCTGAAGTAAGTGAGTGCGCGCATCTCTAACTCCCAAGCCCAAAGTGACTCTGGATGCATAAAAAGCCCCCTAAAAAGCCCCCAAAAGCCCCCAAAAGCCCCAAAAGCCCCCAAAAGCCAAAAAGCCCCTGCGCCCTTCGGGGGCGCAGGGGCTTGGTTGCTGGGGTTGAGATGCACACCCACATACCTCAGACGCAAATCACTGAAAGTGACTCTGGATGCATAAAAAAATTATGCATACCAGAGTTTCTTTATGCGGTAGGCCCCAGTTAACAAAACTATGTTCAAATTCCATCTTTTTGGGGCTAAGGTACCTTCAACATCTGATTTACTAAGTTATAATAAACAGAAATCAACTAAAAATACCAAAATTCAAGATTTCAAAAAAATCGACTTTTTATTGAAAAAAGTAGGTGAAAACATCTTTTTTATCGTGTTCAGCGTGTAGGAAATGCTTAAAAATGGTTAAAATGGTGTTTTGAAAAAGTTCAAAAAAAATTTCATTTGGGGGGGGGTATACTCCGGTAGCGCCCAAAATTTCTTCAAAAATTTTCCTAAAACACGTTTAGTGCGTTTTGAAAGAAATTTTGGCGCTAGTATAGAATACCCGCCCCCCCCCCCTAAAATCAGACCTTCTAAAAATCGTTGAAACTTCCCTTTGGAACAACAAGTTTAGGCTTAGCCCTTAGGCTTAGGGGTAGGCCAGCATATGGAAGTTGTGACTTATAAGTGTTTTACGCACTTTTTCTGGGGTCTGGAACATATATTTGGGTGCTCTTTACTTAAGTTTTAGAATGCATAAGTTTTTTGGGGGGTTATTCTATACTAGGGTCGAAATTTTTAAATTCTAAAAGAGTTGACGTTTTTGACCTAAAGTCTACTTACTTTTGCATTGTTTTCGATCCACTTAGTTTCCTAGCATTACCCAACACTAACATTGACGCAATAAAAAAGAAAATTCACTTTTTTCTCTTTGGTATTTATGTTTATCTTTTTCCTTGGGTGAATATTTTCCTCTTCTTTTTTTACAAAAAAAACAGGAAAAAAGTAATTTTGACGGAACACCACTATATTTTCCATTTTTATATACGCCAGTAATATTTTAATTATACTGTTATGAAAAACAACTTATGGGCCAAATGTCAGCTGTTAACACATTTTTACAAAATACACATCAATATTTTATTTTACAATAAATTTTTGTTGATGAGAATTAATTTCCAACTTAATCAAAAGTTTTGATTTAAATTTTAGGCGCTGGTATAGAATACCCCCCCCCCAAAATCAGACCTTCTAAAAATCGTTGAAACTACCCTTTGGAACAACAAGTTTAGGCTTAGCCCTTAGGCTTAGGGGTAGGCCAGCATATGGAAGTTGTGACTAATAAGTGTTTTACGCACTTTTTCTGGGGTCTGGAACATATATTTGGGTGCTCTTTACTTAAGTTTTAGAAAGCATAAGTTTTGGGGGGGTATTCTATACTAGGGTCAAATTTTCTTACAAGGAGACATATCGAACTGTACAATTTGATACGAAAATTCTGACGATGCTATCTTTTAGAGAATAGTCGATTTACTCTATGAAATTTCAATATTTTTTGGCGAACAGAAAGAAAAAATAGAATCCGGAGACTTGAGAAAAATCAAGCCAAACAATGCCTAGAAGTCCCCCCTGTGGATTTTCGAAAACATATCTGTCTGCGGTGAAACCGCGATATAAGCATATCTCTAAAAGTTTGATCTCGAGCAGAGTTTGACCCTTTTTTAGCTTATATGTTGAAAAAAGAGTGTTAGACAAGGTGGGGATCAAACTTTCAGGGTAACACTAGTAGTTATAGAACGGAAAATGTCCCCTAACACTGTCTATGCGTCTCTAACCGTGTCTGCTTCTCTAACTTTAAAACTACTCTAACATGAAAATGGTGTCTCTAACATTTTGCCGCTTCTACCATTCTATAACTACTAACACTGTATCGAGGTATGGCGGTAGAAAATGTTTCAAAAATCCACAGGGGGGACCAAGGCAATTTCGGCCTGTTTTAAGTGTTTCTCGAGTCTCCAGATTCTCTTTTTTCTGTCTGTTCGCAAAAAATATTGAAATTTCATATAGTAAATCGACTATGCTCTACAAGATAGCATTGTCAGAATTTTTGTATCACATCGTACAGTTCGATATGTTCCCTTGTTAGTTTAAAAACTAGGAACGCCAAAAAATGAACAAATCCTAAAACTTATTTAACAGATTTAGTGATTCACAACTTTTTTTTCAATATTCATCACCTTTCGCTGTTGTTAAACTGTGCAACACTCATTAATTTTCAGCATAAAATGTCGTACACCTCCAAAATGTCAGTGACGTCGTTTGTGCTTGCGGTCTCTATGGTTTTGCTGGTTGGATTAGTGAGTGACAGTGAAGCTTATTATGGCATGTATGGCATGTATAGCCCTTACAGCATGTATGGAGGCTATGGAATGGGTGGTATGGGTTATGGAATGGGGTGAGAAATATTTGTTTGGTGTGCTCTAAGATTGAACTTGACTATACTAAACAGTAGGTAGCAATTTGTTCCACTGGAAAAACCCCCTGCCCCTTGCCTATTATTTTTTTGCTTAAAGCGGCATACCCTCGCTAATAAGAGGTGGTGCCCTAATCATTGAACTTCTGTACGGTTTTTTCAACTTGGTTTCTAACAAAACAATGCTTAGAATTAAATTTTAGGTAAAGTTTTGTTAGAAACTAAGTTGAAAAATCCGTACAGAAGTTCAATGATTAGGAAAAAATTTTGAATTCCCGGGGGCATGCCCCTTAAGCGCAGGATACACCAACATATAAACGTCTCAATGTTACAGTTTTTTATTTCTGACTTTGAGGGGTTAAGTCGTGTTTTTGTCTCGTTGACTATTCTTTCAAAATAACTCCAAATAACCACTTACTCATTCTGACTCAGTATGAGACTCACCGAATTAACTGTGTAATTTCTCGTATATGAAAAATTCCAGAGTTGATTCGGCGGGTCTCATACTAAGTCAGAATGAGTAAATGGTTTTTTGGAACCATTTTGAAAAAAAAAAATAGTCAACGGGACAAAAACACGACTTACCCCCGACTTACCCCCAATAAAGAAAACTTTAAACTGAGGTCTTTTATATGTTAGAACTGATTTGAGCATGTTTTCCAAACTACAAAAAAGTAAGAAAAGCATGTTTGAGTTTGTAAGCTGAACTACCCGGCACTTCTGTACAATCTAGAAAGTAAACAACAGGGGAACCAACGCAAAAATCGATACTTATCGTGCAACAGAGCTTTCTAACAAAAAGTTGCAGATATGGAATGGGCGGTTACGGTGGTATGTATGGAAGCATGTACAGCCCCTACTCTATGTACGGAATGGGCTATGGAATGTACGGCAAACGAAAATAAACTAATTAATATTTGTTAGACTTCAAATTATTTGTGAAATGTATTAATAAAACTATAATTTTGCGGACATTTAAGAATTCTATACTCAAGCCAAATTTTTTACTAATTTTGACTCACCGTCTTTTTTATTTTTGTATTAATTATTCAGGGTTAATCACTTTTTCAGCCGCTCAAAAATCGATCTCGAAATCTTGAAGATTGCTTTCAGGCATATTATACTTCAGTTATTAGCCAATAAAGGCCAAAACTAGGATCGCAGTACTGTACTATGGTGTTGTCACTTTGTAAAAAAGGTTAGAAAAAAGAGAACGAGACAAAAAAAATTGGGGCAAAAATAAAATAATTAATTTGGGACAAAAAATTGAATTTGGGACGAAAAAGTTCAACCCGATTCGAATCTCAGACCCTAAAAAAGCAGAAAAAGGCGCTAGTATAGAATACCCCCCCTCCCCCAAAATCAGACCTTCTAAAAATCGTTGAAACTACCCTTTGGAACAACAAGTTTAGGCTTAGCCCTTAGACTTAGGGGTAGGCCAGCGTATGGAAGCTGTGACTTATAAGTGTTTTACGCACTTTTTCTGCGGTCTGGAATATATATTTGGGTGCTCTTTACTTAAGTTTTAGAAGGCATAAGTTTTGGGGGGGTATTCTATACTAGGGTCTAAAAAGTTATATAGAGAGGCATGTGGTTGAATTTGGGGGTAAGTCGTGGGGGTAAGTGATTGGGGGGGTAAGTGATGACGAAATGGCGCATTTTGTGGTAAGTCTAGCGCCTAATTTTTAAATTTGATTTTTCTACTTTGTTTTTACCTAACTTGATTTTTATTTTTGCACCAATATGTTGCCGCGGATCTCAGCTTTCTAATTAGCTACAACGCTTAGCTGTATAACTTCAAAAATTAATAGATTTACGTATTTAAATGGACGAACCTGAGCCAAAAACTTACTTTTTTGTAAGACGTGAATCTCCACATGTTTTAAATTATACACCTAAGTATTATATCTTATGAGAAAGCTGAGATCCAGAGCTACACGTTGGTGTAAAAATTAATATCAAATTATGTAAAAATAAAGTGGAAAATTTAAATTAAAAAATTAGGCGCTATTTTTACGACAAAAAGCTCCAAAACTTCTACCCATCCGAGGCATGTGATTTCTCGGGTCGGACCAAAGGGTACGTTATATAGAGTGCAAGTTAGAGAAATTAGACTGAATATCTTTTGATCCAAAAAGGTTTTTAATAAGCCAAGTCCTACAAAATTACAGAATAAAAGAAAATAAAGAAGCACAACAAACAACTTCGATAAAAGTGCTTTTCTGAATTTTTTGGTACCTTTCATGTACTTGTAGGCCTATTAATTTACACTATTAGGAGTCACTTTTTATTCCATTAAACCTGAACTCGTCCGTTTTCAACCCTATGTATCGGTTGCCGTCATAAATCAACTTGAGCTACTTAGTTATAAACAAAAGATGTTGAACATAGTTTTGAATACTGGGACCTGCCGCATAAATAAACTCTGGTATGCATATGTTATTATGCATCCAGAGTCACTTTCGAGCGACTTGTGTCTAAGGTATGCAGGTGTGGGTATCTCAACTCCAAGCCCCATCGGGGGCGCAGGGTGCTTGTTGTGTTAGAGATGCGCGCAGTCACTTACCTTAGACATGATTCCGAGAAGTACTCTCGATCATAAAATGCATATAGAGTCTCTTTTTGCCACGGCCCTAGTGACCAAAAGGTGGTAGAATACCCTTATATAAATGGGATGCGCGCACTCACTTACCGTATTTCCTCTAATAGCTCCCTCGGTGGAGTTTTTTTTGGATGCCCGAAAATCGGAAAAATTTGAGGTCAATCTCGAGATTTTTGGTTGAAAATTTAAAATCGAAAAAGCGGAATCGGTAAAGCTCGTGGGAGTTAAGAAAACGCATTAAACAGCTTTGCAAAAAATTGACTCTGGGCTGAGATATAGGTCCTCAAAGTTAAGGGGGGGAGTTATTAGAGCAGGGGGAGCTATTAGAGGTAATATGGTACCTTAGACATGATTCCGAGAAGTACTCTTGATCATAAAATGCATAAAGAGTCTATTTTTGCCACGGCCCGAGTTGAAAAACATGGTAAAGCAGCCGAAAATAAGTAGGCCCTGTATTATTACCTTCCCCTCGCAATACAGCCCATAATCCCTTTTTAAATTGTGTTTCTGGACCTTTCATGGCAAAATAATTGCATAAAAATGGTTTTTAAACACTCCTAAAAAGTCGATTTGGGGGAAGGGGGGGGGGTATTACCGAGCAGTGTCAAACAACTACCGCATTTCTTCTAATAACTCCCCCCCCCCTATATCTCGGCTCAGAGTCGATATCTTGCAAAGCTGTTTATTGTGTTTTCTTAACTACCACGAGCTCTACGAATTCCACTTTTTAGATTTTTGATTTTCACCCAAAAATCTCAAGATCGACCTCAAAATTTTCAGGTTTTCAGGAATCCAAAAAATAACTCACCCTAGTGAGTTATTAGAGGAAATACGGTAATCAAAAATACTCGCTTCTTCAAAAAATTGTTGCAAAAAGTACTTGTTCCATTTTTTACGAGTACTGCTGTATCTTTAAGTTATTTATGCAAAAATACAAATAATAAGCAAAGTCATAGAAAATTTAATTATCAATATAAGGTTTTTCAAGAATTTTAAAAAATTTTTTGGTCATAGTTTTTTGTTAAGTCGATTTTCGAAAATATCTTTTCAAACATTAATTCAGCCTGCGATAAGAATAAGTGTGATATATAATGTTATAACACAAAAATTTTGCATTTTCCTTTGATCCGCTGTGTTTTAAGGTTCACTTGCAATAGTACATAGGCCAATATCCACCCATCAAAAGATGCCGCCTTTTGGCTCTAAACCTATGGCGCGCACACCAATACAAAATAGAGGCAGAAAACAGCCAAGCATAAATAAAAAATGTGGATTGAATGTAAATGCAAAAGAAAAGTGACCTTCTCATAAAAAATGGGCGGAGTCAAACTTTTTTTATGAGGGTAGTGGTTTCGTTTTTGAGGCTAGTGCTTTTTATGGCGTCGCCTAAGATAGGTGTTAAGAGCAACATAAATGTAGAAAAAAATTTCTATTATGGGGGGAGGTGGTTGCTTTTGGTTCAACACTCCAGATCAAAAGTGCTTCATAGGTTTAGGACGTCTCATAAATAGGTATGGGGCAAAAAGGCGGCTTTTTGATGGGTGAATATTGGCCCATGTACTACTATAAGCAAAGCTATGTAGGCAGAGTACCAAGGCAAAATTCAATTTTTTGTAATTATCGATAAAATTCTCATCGTGAGCTTAATATATCAACCATACTTTTTAAAATTCTTGAATCATATTGAAATAAGAATCAGACCAGAAAAACTGAAAAGCTTTTTTATTCGGTTTCTTTCATGTACTTGTAGGCTTTGTGGATGATGTACCAGAACATTGACTCTACACCAGTTATCACAGCAGTCATTAGGATCAGAAATCCGGTCCATAGGCGAAAATCTGAAAATATTTTGGTATGGAACTTTGACTATATCATGCGAAAAATCTTACAGAGCTTGAAATCGCCTTCATTATAAGTTTGACCTGGAGGCCAACTGCTTATCCATTCATTTCGCACGCGATCTGCATAAAAATCGGGCATCACAAAGAAGACAACTAACAAAAATAGTATGCTCAGAAAGTAAAGCACAAGCGCGATTGCCTGAAAAAAAATAATTGTCAGATCTTTTAATTTATGACTTTTACGCAGGGTAGAATTCAATAAGTTTTTTTTAAACCAGTCGGTTTTTTGGTACTTTTCTCGTTTAGGTCACACCTTCATTTTTATTTTTTTCGTTGCTATTTAGACAGATTATAAAATTTCATTATTCACAATTATACAATTCAACAATCTGAAACCATATAAAGACTTTCAGATGGAGGAATTGCGAAACTTTAATATGGCAAAGCTTTACGACAAACTGCTCAAGTGGACAGATCATGACTTTGTCCAATGGCTACAGCACCGAAAAATAGTTACAGCGATTTTTATAAGGTCAGGTTTTTTTGGGGGGGCGTATTCGCCACTAGTGTCAAAAAATCTAAAATTAAGTGATGTTAAAAAAGTATTGTCTCACAAACAAAAAATTATTTATTATACGATAAAACTTTAAGTTAAGTGAATAACTTACTTTTAGCACTAAGAAGGGCAAGTAAAAGGACGGGTTTCGTTTGTGGTAAGCCACCAGAACAAGTATGTACAATAAGGCACTGAATATAGCTCCGCCGCCTTGAGCCCATTGTCTTTGTAGGAAATAGCCTAGAGCACCGATTAAATTTAAAGCGGCACCGATGATAGCAATGAAATAGGCAGCTTTCTGTAATAAAAAAAGTCAAATTAAATATTTGCCCTAACCACTTTTATCTATTTAGATTAACTTGCAGTTATAGATATATGCTTTTCTAAATCCTATCTTTACGTTAACAACAAGAGCTTTTCGTATATTTTTTTTGAAAAATGGTGATTTCGGCACTCCCAAAAAATTATTGGGGTGAGGGTGGTATATGACACTAGCTCTTTCAAGAGGTGTATACGGCAGTAACATCGAAAGTTTTTTTTATTGAAAAGACGCTACTGGAATATAACACCCCAAAAATTAAGTTTTTTAGGAGTAGTCAAAAACCTTTTTTGAGTAGTAATTTTGGTATATAAGAACCAAAAAAGTAATTTTGAAGGGACGCTGAGTTTTATATGGAGGGGAAGGGAATAGTAGAAGCCACTTTTTGGTCAAATCTTTTTGACGGTTATGCCTATTTTTAGGCTGTTTCACCATCTTTTTCAACGTGGGCCGTGGCAAAAAGAGACTGTGAATGCATTTTATGATCAAGAGTACTTCTCGGAATCATGTCTAAGGTAAGTGAGTGCGCGCATCTCTAACTGTCAAGCCCCCTGCGACTCCTCGGGGGTGCAGGGGGCTTGGGGTTGAGATACGCAAAATGTATGCATAAAAATGTATAAATAAAAAATGTATGCATGACAGAGTTTCTTTATGCGGTAGGCCCCAGCATTGAAAACTATTTTCGACATCTTTATTTTTTGGGGCAGTGGGCCCTCTAAAATGCCCCTAAAGTGGCCCTCTAAAGTGGCCCCTATTTTGTCCCTTCCCCTTCCTATACAGCCCTTTCTCCCTCTTTAAATTGTTTTTAAGCTTTTTATGACAATATTAATACTCAAAAATGGTGTTCGATCACTCTTAAAAAACTTGATTTGGGGGATTAGGGGTGGCGGGATATATTCCAGTAGCGCCGAAAAATCTCATTTGTGATCATTAATTGATAATTAAAAATATATAATTTTATTGATATTGTCGTGATCATTTGACAATACCAGTATGTCCCATAAGTCTTCGCGTTTTTTCAAATTTTGTTAAAAAAATCGTTTTCGTCCCCATTCTTGAACTTCGTAAACCTAAATGAAAAGCAAAAGCATCAAAACCAGCTGAATCAGATTCAAAAGCAAACCAATATTGACAGGATCTTTTCTTCAGGGTGGCCGTAAACATTGTTGATCTCTTCTGTTGCTTTCACTGCATTCAGTCCTTTGTCATAGAGAAAGAGCATAGTATAGCGAAGATGATTGCTGATTTCAGGCTTGATTCCTCGTCCTCGAGGCATCTAAGCACACAAAAAATTGCAACAATCCATTTTAGCAAAATTTTGCGAAAACTGAAAAAAAAACGCGAAGAGTTATGGGACATACTGGTATTTTGAGTGATTTGGATATTTCTTGTCGTAAAGCAGCAAAAATTTAATAAATTAAAAAAAACTTAAATTTTGCAAATTTAAAATGGTACATTTTTGAAAACCTTCCTGTTAGAGAGCAGCTGATTCTAGCAGTGGTTTTTGTTCATTTTGCTTAAACCACTCAACAAGTTAACAAACCTCAACATGGAAGCAGCAACATCTGTATTTGGAGTCATCGTATAGTGGAGGAGCCATCTTGCACTAGTGGTGCTACTACTAATTTTGCAGCAATACTAAAAGCAAAACTAGCTTTAGATGTGCGAAAAGGCCAAAACGCGAGAAAAGGCAAATAAATAATTTCTTGAGATGGAAAATGAGTGAGTCATTTGCCGGTGTGTACCTCCTTTAAATCATTTATGACTGTTGATAGGCGAAGTTCACTGCTCTCGAAAAGCTTTTTTGGTATTTGTTTGGAGGGCGAGGAAAATGTTAGCTTTGTAAACAATATCAGCAAACTTAGAAATTGTGTTTATTCAATAATGAATCAATAAGTTAGATTATTAATAAACTTAAGAGTGTAGAAAAAAATTGTATCTTCTATTGTTTAGAAGCTGAACTTTGTAAAAACTAAACGAACAGAAAAAAGAATTCAATTAGGGTAACACGTTTTTATCGAGATTTCAAGGAAATAAACAAGAGCCACTTATAAAGCAAGTAAGGCCTTAAAAATAGCTTTGCTTACTGAAGCTTACTGCTTGAAAAAGCTCTAGTATGCGTATTCTTATTTTGAGAATTTTGTTTCCGAACTGACGCACAGATTTGCCTGTGATATGATTCTTGATCAAAAATACATCAATTTTTTTCAATAATGTATTAACGCTTTAGGTGTGGTAAAAAATGGTGTTAAATGAACGGACGAGAATAGCGATTTCTGCTACGGGTAGTCATCTTTTTTAGTTTTTGGGAAAGCTTGGAAAATTTTACGCAGCTCCAAAATGTATCTAAACAGCTATATACAGTCTAAAAGTCAATCGTTCCATGCCCATAATCACCGCCGGTCCTGCCGAGCTCGTCCACGCCCTCGTCTGGACGGCGCCAAAAAACCAGATGGTCGGACGGCCGGAACTCGAAGAAGAAAAATGGACGTCCGGTCGAAAACGTGTGGGACGGCGGATGGCTAGCAATGACATACTGGGACGGGATGGGCGACGGCCGTTAGAAAATATAGGAGCTATTAGTCTGGTTTGCTTGTTTTTAAATACCAGCTTTTTTCTTTAAGGGGGTTGGGGATATTCATTACACGCATCGCCTATAGGTCACAGGTTAAAATCGCGGTGGGTGTACACCCTCTTTTTTCATTCTATTTTTTAGCCGAACCACCAGCGGATACCCGAACCACAAAGATACACCCGAACTCAAAAATACCATACAAAAGCTTATTTTACTACTATCAAACCAACTTCAGCGTGCGCGAATTAGTCCAGAAAACAGATTTTGGAACATGAAAAACGTAAAAAAATTTAAATTTTTTTGATCCGAGTGGACGACCACTTCCTACCACCACCCAAGTACCACTACCTAGACACCTCCACCTGAGTACCGATACCCGGTCAGGGCCTTTTTACTACCACTTGGGTACCACTTTCTCGGTACCACCACCTCCATGCTACCACCTGAATACCCTACGGGATACGAAACTACTTCAACTGATGTTCCTGTAAGTCAAGTCGCTGTTTTAGAATTATCAAATAATGTTCAGGATTTGGATAGGGTACGATAATTTTTAATTACATTCAGCTAAATCCACAATTTCAGATTCTGGAGTTGGTTACCTGTTCGGAAAGGTACCATGTGGTTTACTAACCACCCTGAGACTTCCTGGTCCTTTAAAAGTATTTTAGTCAAGAAAAAATAGTTTTTGCTACTCACTGGGACTCGAACCTGTAACCCTACAAAATTGGTGGATCAATTTGCTGGGGATATTTAGTCATTGGTCATTGCCGCTATTTTTCAGCTTGTGACAAGGCACAGGGATGGCCAGGATACGTAATGTTTAAAAATCCAATATTTACCTACGGGGCCTAAATGAGTGTCAACGATTCAGCCAAATTTAAAAAGCGTATTTTATAAGGAGCGTACCTCATGAAGAGTATATTTAGCCGAAATAGGGTGGTTAGTAGGGTTGGCCTCCCCCCGTCCACATCCGAAGGTGCTTTTATATCAAGAGTGAACTGTAAAATGATAAAAGCTGGTTAGGTAAACGCCGTGACTTCGAACTTTTATATCAACACTCATATGGAGCATCATGCATTATTTTAACAGTCTTAAAAAGGAGATTTTTCAAATTTCGGAATTTTCGAAGACGAACTGGCGATATTCGGGGTTTTAGCTTCTGGGACGGCGGGATTCGGATCGGGATCAGGAAAATTGCCATGATTCCCAAACCGGTATTCCCGTGGGATTTGCGTCCCGTTTGAAAGCCTATTTCTCATGCTAAACACGCCAATAACACAATTCTACACAGTTTTAGTCAGGTATTCACTTATACGAGAATAAATATAATGTAAATTGAATTTAGTAAAAGCAAGATAATTATTAGGTAGGACACACAAAAGCACACATGAATCAAAGGACAATTTTATTTAGAGAAAATACTTATGGCTTATATCCCGCTTTAAATTGAATCTGGGGACTGACATTGGTTTGTTTGCCAGCATTCTTGCCGTTATATATGGCGATATTTCCTCCGGCCTGGAGATTGAACTGACCAATTTCTTCAGGAACCTCCTTCGGAGCCACGTTATCCAATGAGTGCCACGCTTTTTTAGAAGATTCCTAAAAATTAAGTCATCAGAAGTGATTAAAAGAGATACGAAAGCTACTGTTTTTATTAATCAACGGCTGTAAGTACTTTACCCCGCCAATTTATTTATTTACCCCACCAAATAATTCATTCATTAAAAATTTGTCGGGGTAAACGAATAATTTCCTGAAAGCAGATGAGTTAGTGAGGTAACAATAGCAATTATGAAATTACCTCATAGATGAGACGGCGGTATGACACATCTAATCTTGCATCATTTTTTCGGATTCCAGCAAAGTCTTCGGTCTTCTTGAGCTTCACAGCAATTGCGTCGTCTGAACGGTCTACGTACTTCATCACCATAGCAGAAGTATCCATGTGGTTCGGGAGTATACACGTGGTTCGAGTTCCCGCTGGTGGTTTAACAGTATCCACGAGGTTTGAATACCCGCTGGTAAATCGGGAGTATCCACGTGGTTCGGGTACCCGCTGGTGGTTCAGGAGTATCACAGCCAGGGCACCACTACCAGGGTAGCATCCTACCTACCCTACCTGATCACCCACCTACCCTACCTGATCACCCACCTACCCTACCTGATCACCCACCTACCCTACCTGCCCACCTACCTTCCCCACCTACCTTCCCTAACTAGGTAGTACCTACCCTACCAGGCCACCTACCTACCCTATCTGACCACCCACCTACCCTACCTGCCCACCTACCTTCCCCATCTACCTTCCCCACCTACCTTCCCTGGCTACCTACCTACCCTACCGGGCCACTTACCCCACATTAACTAATCCTTTCGAGACAAAATAATAATACATGCTACCACGAGGATTCGAACCTGTAACCTTGCCTTGTTCCCCCAAGGCAATCTAAAAAACACCCATAATTGCCTTGGTCCCCCTGTGGTTTTTGGGACCTTTCAACAGGCCATAACTTTTTTTTGAGACGGTCGAGTTCAACTTTTCATAATTTTTTCAGGCAGTAAATCGACCACGCTGAGCCGAATGTTGTAATCAAATTCTCAATACGAAAAGCGGAACACCCTTAATATTTTTTTGTGACGCACACACACACACAGAATCCAGCGCTATAGAAGAAGAAGATGATTGCTAGAATCCAACAAATACAGTTGCGTACAATTAATAGCGGACGGCACGTTTATTATTAGACTTACTGTTTTTTCGTAAAAATTTTTAAATGCTTTTAAAAATCGCGATAGGCAGTTTTGTAGAGCACTTAAAGGGCTACAATTATAGCCTACTACTTGTTATAAAAATATCAATTTTGCGCGATTGCTTGAGGCGGTTTGGAAACCCCCTCGTTTTTTCTCCCGACAATTGATAGCGGACGATTCAGTTTCTAACATCTTTATTGACAACAACTTTGACAAATACAACAAAAACAATGATTCAATATTTTGTGGCATATCCACCGGCATCAATAACAGCTTTGCATCTTCTTGGCATTGATTCGATGAGTTTATCCAGGCGTTCTTTTGCGCCCCCCGAGTCTTCTTTCAGCTTCACACCACAGGTTTTCGATTGGATTTAGATCGGGCGATTGAGGAGGCCATTTCAGCACATCAACTTTGTTGTCTTTGAACCATTTTGAGATGATTTTCGCCGTATGCTTTGGATCGTTATCCGGAACTTATTTACCGGGGGGGACGCATTTTTCACTTATTTGTAAATCATGTTTAAACGACTCCCAAGTAACTTTTATATGCTAAAAACGATAAGAAAAATGGTTTCCGTAATTTTTCTACAGAAAAAATAGATTTTTTCAAAAAAAAATTTTTGACCCCTTCGGGGGCGCAGGGGGCTTGGTTGCTTGGGGTTGAGATGCGCACACCCGCATACCTTAGACACAAATCACTCAAAAGTGACTCTGGATGCATAAAAAATGTATGCATACCAAAGTTTCTCTATGCGGTAGGCCCCAGTTAACAAAACTATGTTCAAACTCAATCTTTTTGGGTATTCAGGTACCCTTTCCCGAAGGTTTACCTTGGTCCCCCAAGGCAAAAAGTCAAATTTTTGTCAAACAATTTTTTTTGAAAAAATCCATTTTTTATGTAGAAAAATTACGGAAACCACCTTTCTTATCGTTTTTAGCATATAAAAGTTACTTGGGAGTCGTTTAAACATGATTTACAAATAAGTGAAAAATGCGTCCCCCCAGGTAAATAAGTGCCCGTTATCCTGCTGGAAAATCTGAAATAGCCAAATTTAAGTCAAAGAAGTAAGGATTAACAGCTAAATTACCGGTGCTTCAGCTTGATGTTCATCCTCCAGTTGTTCGAAATGCGGCAACATAGTCTCCGAAAGAATTTGCTGTTATTGGAAACGATCCATCTTGCCATCCACGAGCCGAAGAGGACCCAAGCCATGCCACGAAAAGCAGCTTCAAACCATGATGTTCCCTCCTCCGAACTTGACTGTGCCCTTGGTGTATTTCGGATCAAATCTTTTGTTAACCGGACGTCTCACATAGCCTTTGGCATCATTCTCCACGAAGTTGAACTTGCTTTCATCTGACCACAGTACTCGCTTCTAGTCGTCGACGGTCCACTCTTGATGCTTCTTCGCGAACTTGATTCTTTCCTTGACATTCTTAGGACTGATCCATGGCTTCTCTGCTGGGTGACGTCCAAATAGACCTGCCTAAAGACATAAAATTAACATACTAAATACATTTATCAACTAATTTAACTAACCTCCTCAAGCCGACGCTGAACTGTACGCATGCTGACGTCATTCAACCCGAGCTCTTCCCTGATTTCCGGCGCTGTAAGGTGTGGATCTTCCTTTGACTTACGAGCTATTTTCCTGTCAGTCCTAAATTTTTCAGTTAAAACCATATCAGTAAGCTTCGCAATGATACCTTTCATCTGTCGAACGCCTTTTCCCACCAGTTTTGATCGGCTTTGGATGCTTCTCACGATTGTAGATTTTCCAGACACCATCTTTAGACATCTTCACATGCTTAGCGATTTTCCCGAAACCCCACTTCTCGTCAGTGTCATGTAGGCGCACGATAAGCTTAGCCAACTTGTCATCACAGCGCTGAGGAGCCATCTAAGCAAGAAAAACGTAATGCACATGCATAAAATGGACAAAAATGAAGAAAAATAAATCGTCCGCTATCATTTGTCGGGCAAAAAAACTAAGTAATTTTGAAATGGAAGGGACCAATTTCGTATTACTAATTTTTTACAAAAAGTAAGTAGTCATAATTGTAGCCCTTGAAGTGTTCTACAAAATGGTATATAATGATTTTTCCAATGTCTAAAATAATTTTCGCGAAAAAACAGAAACATTAAAAATAAAGACACCGTCCGCTATCAATTGTCCGCAACTGTATTTTGGTAGTAAGAACTCAACAAGGTTATATAAAAGTTATTTAGAAAAAAGCAAATGCCAGTCACGTGACAGCATTTTGCGTAGCTTAACGTGCCAAACAAGTTGACACATGACTTGCATTTGCTTTTTTCTAAACAATTCTTTAACAACAAGATAAAATGTTTACTAGATTCTAGCGGTCATTTTGAGTACTAGATGTCTACAACTTGAAATAAAAATTGTGTGAATAAAACATAAAAAAATAGTCTTCTCCCGTCTTCAAAACACACCGCTGGTACTTCCCTTGTAAGTAATGTGACATAAGGCATAATTACACTGCCTAGCTCAAAATTGCCCTAAATAAGCAGCGGCAATACATGCTTAAAAATGTTTTCAAGGGACTATCAACATTTTTCAGCGGGAAAAAATTGACTAAGATTGATTTTTTGCCTTGGGGAACCAAGGTAATTTAACAATGGCAGGAAAAGGGTTTACCACGTTTTTTTTTTACTAGAACTGGGTAAAAAGTCTCTTAAAATGCATTTCTGTCAAGAGTCTAGCTCGGATTGATGTCACAGGTTTGTCCCTATTTGAACCTCCTGCGAAGCATTTTATGGCCATTCACGAACTCTTTTAGGTTAAATTACCTTGGTCCCCCAAAACAAAAAGTCAAATTTTAGTCGAAAACATTTGCGCTGAATTTGACCACCGCCTCACAAACATACTCTTGCTGCTAACACATTGAAAAAACCTGATTTAGGGCGATTTTGAGCTAGGCCGTATAGTGTTATTCAGCCAGTTGAAGCCACAATCAGCGAGCTCAGGATAGTCAAAGACTTCGACCTCGCACCTCCACATTATCTGCCAAATAAAGCGATTAGGGCTACACTTTACTCTTTTTTTCTTTCTGCAAATTTTTATTATGCTTATTATAACAAGTCACTTTGTTTTCTGCAACAAAAAAGGCCAGTGCTCACTAATCATGTTCTCTTCTTGAAAAAAGTGGCCAACTGAGCTTGAACAAGGAAGACCACCAAAGGGGGGACCACAAGGGGCACGGCTCAATGCTCTTTTTGTTGTTGTTGTGGCGTAGAAGGAAGGCTTGCGCTGGTTTAGCTTCTCTTCCAAGAGGCACCGAGTAATGGCTGGTTGATGAGGGCAGATGTGGCAGACACACACACTGCTACTGACAGCCTTTTTGGGACTACTACTTTCTCTTTTTTCTCAGCTTTTTGTTGGACAGAGAAAAGGGGATTTCTTCTTTTGATTAGCTGCTTTGCACACGCACTTGCTCTGACTGCCGGTTTATTAGCTGAGTTTGTGCATTAATTTTATTAGTGGGAGGTGTGAGTGTGTGGATTAACTCCAATTTGTCGTTTATCTGCATCAAGTTTGGGATGAATATTCTAGTTTTCTTCATTAACTTGAGAATACAAATTTGGGTTTAAAATATTTTGTGCATTTTCGACACATTTGTTCGTGATGTATGAATGTCCCGCCCTATAAGTTTTCCACAATCTACAGGGTGTTTCAAGAAAAGTGGACACTTTCAAACCATATACAGTCAAACCCCGATATAGTGCGACCCCTGGGGACCAAACAAAATTCGCACTATAACGAGACTCGCACTATATCGGGACTCGCACTATCGAGACTTTTAAAGACTTTTGACCAAATGGGTCGAGCTCAAGGTCGCACTATATCGGGGTTTGACTGTACCGTAAAAACTCTAATAGAAACCCCGGGGTTACTATTTTTCAACCTCCTAAAAATCTTGAAATTGTCAATCAAAAATGGCCTTAACTCTGAAATCCTAGTCAAAAAAAGGGAGCGGGGTTACTATTAGAGAGGGGGTTTCTATTAGAGTTTTTACGGTAGACCAAATTTATAGACCGAATTCCGAAATTCTGTAAACGCTGTTCGACTCAGTTTTAGCTCCCGTTTTGTTTGGTGTATAATGTCAAAAACACAATTTTCGCTTGGTCCCCCCTGTGGTTTGGGCCTTGCCCATACAGAGGCCAGGGCCCAAACTACAGGGGCACCAAGAAAAAATCGTGTTTTTGACATTATATACCAAATAAAACGGGAGATAAAACTGAGTCGAACTGCGTTTACATAATTTTAGAATTCGGTCTCTAAAATAAGTTATGGCGGTTTAAAAGTGTCCACATTTATTGTAATACCCTGTATTTTTGCATGTGTTAGGCGACTGACATTTGATTTGGTAAATTTGAGAAAGAATTCACCAATCTTTTTAATAACTTACTCCAGCTTCGTTATTAGAAACTGGCACAGTGGACTCTCTCCATAGCAGGAAGAGGCGGAGTTCCGATTTCCGTCCTCCAATTTCTGGCACTTTTTTCTTTGCTATTAGAGGGCATCTGTATTAGAGACTGTCCGTTTTATACACCATTTACGGTATGCTTCTGATTTTTGGAAAAAAAATATATATTCTGAATGTTATATTTATATCTTTAGCTTTTTTTGTGCACTTATTCGGTTGGTACACCTCTTGCCTTTTTTTCCATTCCAGCCTCTTTCGCAAGAATTCTGTTTTTTTGTGGTTTGCCTTTTTAAGGTGGCTGTGACAGGTTGTTCTAATTGAGAATAAAAGTGTTGGATAAAATGACTATCTCAAAAGGAGTGGCCAACTTGTGTGACTAGAAATTTCGGTAAAGGGACGTTTCCGTTTTTTTTTCAAATGAAAAAAACCGAAACGGCAAAAAGTGATTTTTTTGAAAAAAATTGCCTTGGTCCCCACTGTTGTTTTGAAACCTTGCTTATTGGCGTTTTCAAAACAACAAGGCAATTTTTTTCAAAAAATCACTTGTTGCCGTTCCGGTTTTTTTTTCATTTGAAAAAAAACGGAAACATTAATGCAGAGGAATTTCTTTGTTGCATTGCGCAGTGGATAAGCGTTATTGTTTTTGGCCCGAAATAGTGACAGGTCGACCCCACCTGGTGGCACGCTAGTTATTTCGGCTCGCTTGGCCAATATTTAGGGGTGATTTGGGTCGCTGATCTCGAATCTGGCGACAAAAAGGAGAATCGCCGCCAAATATTGGTAAAAAAATCCAGAATAACAAGCGTGCCATCAAATGGGGTCGAACGACAGTATCCCAATTGCACCCCCTCGAATTTTTTTTGCACTTTTAAATAAAAGTACCCATTTTCAGCTGAGATTTTTTGTTTCTGAGGCACCCCAGTAAGCGAAAATTTCTCAGCAATCCGAATTATAAAGCAAAATTTGAAAAAAAATACTTTTTCGCTGAGATATGAGCTTAAGTTGGAGTGTCAATATTTTAAAAAATGACCATTTAACTTTACTCCAACTTAAGGTCATATCTCAGCGACTAAGTATTTTTCAAATTTGCTTTATATTCGGATTGCTGAGGAAATTCGCCTATAGTGCCTCAGAATAAAAATTTTCAGCTGAAAATGGGTACTTTTATTTAAAAGTACAAAAAATTTCTCGAGGGGGGGGGGCGCACTTGGGCTTTTACGGGTCGAACCAGGGTTTGCAGTTTTTTTCTGGAAGTCCAACAGAAAATGCTAGTAAGCCATTTTTGCCCTAACTTTATAAAGTCTAGTAAAAACTAAATGCCACACTAGCATTTACAAAAGTTTGATTTTGCGGGAGATCTCTACTAGCATTTTTAAAAGTCTAGTAAAAACTAAATGCCACACTAGCATTTACAAAAGTTTGATTTTGCGGGAGATCTCTACTAGCATTTTTAAAAGTCTAGTAAAACCAAAAGCCACACTAGCATTTACAAAAGTTTGATTTTGCGGGAGATCTCTACTAGCATTTTTAAAAGTCTAGTAAAAACCAAAAGCCACACTAGCATTTACAAAAGTTTGATTTTGCGGGAGATCTCTACTAGCATTTCTAAAAGTCTAGTAAAATGAAAAAGCCACACTAGCATTTACAAAAGTTTGATTTTGCCGCCTATCTTTACTAGCATTTCTAAAAGTCTAGTAAAATCAAAAAGATAAGCTAGCATTTCTTAAAGTCTGTTTTTGCAGTCTATTTCTACTCGAAATTTCTATAATCTGTTATAATGAAACTTTCGAATTACCAATGGAATATTTTCAACTTTTTTTGTTTGTACCTTTTTCTTAGAATATTGCCTATTTATGATCTCTTCTTCTTTACAGAAATTTCGCTTTCTCAACGATGCTCTCCATTCGCTCAAACGGCTGTGGTAAGATGAATAACGTAATCAAAGTGATCAAGAAGGCGGTGAAAAAAAAGGTGGCTCCCATTCTCAATCGTTGTGCTTCCCCGATCAATGATGAAGTGTTGGCTGAAGTGGAAAACGAAGATGAATACGTGCAAGCGCAGCATCGATGCTTTCACCCTGTTTGGAAATGGTGAGGTTTTTACTTTTTTGTGTGCTGCTGAATCAGTATTTTGCCTTTGAGGTTTAACATCATCTCGGTGCCTATCAAGAAACGGGATAAGCACGACAAAGAGTACGAAGTGGATGTGGAACAAGCTCAGTGTCCTACATGCGTGGTAACAGTGCTAGCAAAGACTACGTCGATGCTCTCTCATCTTGACTCCGCACACAAGCCTCTTGTAATCGCGTACTCGTCGAAAAAGGGTGCTAAACTGCCAAAAGAGTGGGTTACTTATTTTTTTATAAATTTATCGCTAGTTTTATTTGTTCTTTTATGTTCAGAGGGACCCGCTACATGAATGCACTATATGGCCGGATGCTCTCTCTTCCTACTCTCAGTCTTAATGTAATTTCACATCCATTTGTACAAGAGTTCGTCAGAGGGTTGCAAACCTTTGGATCCAATTGGAGAATGCCCAAGTCACCGCATACCAATAAACGCAAACTGGAGATGCAGGCAGCAACAGTACGAAAATATTTGCGAACAGTGGTTAGTCTACAGAGTTTTAGTCTTATTTATTCAAAACACTTCATTATTCGACCACTTGTAGATCAAGGATAAAGAATCCTACAAACCAAGCTTGACCATAGACATTTGGTCCGACCAATCAAATCGAAGCTACATCTGCGTCACCATGCACGTTGTGGACCATCACGGTATAACTAGGCATTTCTCTTCTTATTGTCAGCATGTAGTGAAAATATTTCAGATTTCATGCTCAAAAACTATGTGCTTGGCATTAAGATGATTCGAGAGCGCAACCATACAGCAGAAGTGATAAGAAATGAAGTAGAAGATCTTCTTAAAACATACGGCGCCAACTCTCACATGTTCTACAAGATTGTAACAGACAATGCTTCTTCGATGATCAAAGCCTTCCAGGATCGTAGTGAGAGTAATTTTTTCAAACAGATTTTAATGGCTGAAATATTTTCGTGACTTATTCAGATGTTCTTGAGGCTCCTTTCGTAGATAGCAGCAATGATCCAGCTAGTATATTTGAAGACTCTGACGGCGATAATGAAAACGAGGCTTGCACTGCCATCAATGAAGAGGAAGTCATGGAAAACGAAATTGACGAGGAAGAAGATGAAATTCAAGAAATCGATATTGGAATAGAGGAAGAGAGGTAAGTCTATTTTTTATTGTCATTAAGATTCAAAATTTTATTCAGTGCACTGAATCCATTGCGTGTGCCATGCTTTGTTCACGGAATCAACCGAACACTAGTGATGTCGATGAATCGTTCTCTCCACAGTCATCAAGCATTCCGACGCCTTCGAGTCATGATCAAGGCTGTGCGCAAATCAAACCTGGCTACGCATGATTTGGATTCTTTACTCGGTAAGAATGAATTAGTTAATTTCAAAAGTATTCGAGTTCCTTTATATGATATTAATATTTTAGGAATGAATGGTGAAAGTCGGCGTCGACTAGTCACGTTTGTAGCTACAAGGTGGGGCAGTTGGATCCCAACAATCGATTGTGTCCTCTCAATGGAGCAGTGCATCGTTCAAACAGCCAAGAAAAACAAGATTGCCGTTCCTTCATCTGTAAGCTGTTTTCACCTTACTTTTATAAATGTAAGGGCAGTGCTTTTAGGAAGATTTTGATTACTTGCGTGATGTGTTACGGATTCTCAAGCCTTTTCAACGTGTGATCAAGGAAAGTCAAACGGCAGTTAAAATCACAATCTCTCGCTGTATCCCTATGGAGAAATATCTACGATCTCATCTCGAAAGAGTCAAGGTATATTTTGCTTTACTTTTCACCCTCATAATACCTCTTTACCCTATTTTAGACAGCAATCTCTTTGACTTCAGACGCCTTCCCTATCATTGTCATGCTCTTAGAAGATATGAGAAAAGGTTCGACTACATGTACAATCCGAATTCGCTGCTCTTCGATGGGTTGTTTCTCTCTTCAACGTTGATGGACATCAATACAATGGCTACTTTAAATCTCACAGAGCACGCATTGGCTGTAGATCAATTATCGCGAATGGTATTTCAACACTTACTATGTTTGCGGTTATATTATTATTCGATTTAAGGTTCCCACACCGACTTTATCAGCGTTTATTGTCCATGGGTCTGCAGAAATTGAGATAGAAGAAGAAAGTGGGGACCAATCATTCACTGCCTTCCTTAGTGGTGCTCGCCGAGAGATGCAGAGTGATCCACCTATCGCTATTGAAGCTTCTGGAAACAAAGCCGTCATCCTGAAATTGGTCTCTCAATTACAGAATATTCCTCGCTCTGCTGATAGAGAATTGGACTCAATCACTATCTTAACAGCACTGTGCAGCAAAGTATACCTTTTTTATCGCGAAAGACAATTTAAAAATGACCGCATTAATCATTTCCAGGAAAATGAGTTTATCGTTCATTATTGTATGTCGATGTTTGCTGTTCCTGCTACCGGAAGTCCCGTGGAGCGAGTTTTCTCATCAGCTGGACTCATGACGAAAGGGGTACGTACAAGAACAGAAGAGAAGCTGCTGAACTGCCAAATAATTGTTTATTGCAACCAGGAAATCCTCTTCGAGTCATATTAATACATTGAATTTGCTTGTTGGACTGTTATACACGTTTTTTTGTTTTTTGTTAGCCGGTCAGAATGAATTATTATGAATTCACATTTTTTTCTCTGTGTCTGTGTCATCGTTATGTATAGCTGGACCTAGCAGGACACCATGGAGAAAGCGTGTTTGAGAACATTTCGTGATAAAATCGTGTTCTATCAGACATGATCTAAGGACAACTACGTAATAGAAGTGGAATATTTTCAATCAGTAGTTCGACATTTTTATTTCAGTAGACTTTAGCAAATGCTAGTGGAACTTATATAACAAGAAACAGACTTTAAGAAATGCTAGCTTATCTTTTGGTTTTTACTAGACTTTTAAAAATGCTAGTAGAGATCTCCCGCAAAATCAAACTTTTGTAAATGCTAGTGTGGCATTTTGTTTTTACTAGACTTTTAAAAATGCTAGTAGAGATCTCCCGCAAAATCAAACTTTTGTAAATGCTAGTGTGGCATTTTGTTTTTACTAGACTTTTAAAAATGCTAGTAAAATTATTTTGGCCAGCTAGACTTTGAAAAGTTCAAGTTCTGGCTTTCCGTCCCAACTAGCATTTTGAAAAACAGGCCTTTTTTGCAAACCCTGGGTCGAATCTACAAACTATTTTGGGCCAACAAACACTAACGCTTATCCACTGCGCCATGCATGAAGGAACTTTCTAGTCACACAAGTTGCCCGCTCCTATTAACTCAATACGATCTATGAGAAAATCGACTTTATCATATAGTAGATACTGATTAGTGTCCCATTGTTTTTATTTAGACTAGTGGTTAGGTGGAGGCTTGGACAGCATAGCATAACAACAAAAATTAAGAAAATTCAGCGCTACCTTTAAAAGTCAAACTTCATAAAAACAGTATTTATTCTAAGGAGGCTAGCATGGAGAGGCGGGGCGGTACCAATCGAATAAGTACTTTTCTTTGTTGGTCGACTATTTTTATGATTTTAAAACAAAAACATAAAAATATTTTTTGCGAAAAAGCTTCTTGTTCAAAATATCTTGTTTTCGGTTTAAAAATATTTACTCATATATGTACATGTAAAAGCAGAACAACAAAAAGGGCAATATGCTCTTCTTGCCTTTCTAAACACCCCTTCTATCTAAAACAGGAAATGGCAGTAATTTTTGGAGATGGAAATAAATGCCGTTTTCTACACCACTCAATTACAACTCAGTTCTTTTCAATTTTGAAGCTAATAATTTCTTGCTATCTTTTATCTGATGCATTAATTTTTAAGATATTGCTACTTTTGTTTTTCAGTATTGTGTGGAATACTTGGGTTAAACAAAAAAGACTAAAATTACTTACCCCGTCAAAAGGTTGAAAAATCCCGTCAAAAAGTAATTTATCCCGTGAAGTCTAAAAAATTTGTTTGTCTCAAATATTTCTTGAACTTTTAGTATTAGCTTTTTAAAAGTTTTAAAACCAACGTGTAGCCCTGGATCTCAGCTTTCCAACAGGTTATTAACTGACCCAAAAAAATTTGAAAAACTTGCAGAAAAAGGTCTTTTAATTTTCAGAAAAAAATGAAAAAACATTCAAAAGCTGTTTTCTACAGTCCAACCTCGATATAACGACACCCCACAAAAATTCGTTCCCGCCTTGGGTCCGAAACTTTTTTACCTCGATTTTCGAAGATCAGGCGATAGGATCGACCAATTTTTCAAACGGACTGTAAATCCTTGTCAATCTTTGTATTTACAGTCCGTTTGAAAGAAATTGGTCGATCCGAACAGCAATCCATACCGAACTTCGCGACCGGTAAGATAGATTTTCATGGTTACTGAATACGTATAAATCATTCATTTAAAACTGGATGTGAAGACGGCCTCGAAGCTGATGTTCATCAAGCACAGTCTCCTGTTGGAGCACGCGGATCTCTTCAAGAAGCGCGATCGAGTGAATGAAGCAGATGAGCCGGAATCAGAAGAAAAACCAAATATCGAAGAAAATAGTGTTGTCGAGGAAATTAATGAGTTTGATTGGTTGCTTGATATTTAGTTGTTTGTTTGAATATTATAATGAAGATTTACAAAGGATGGACGTGTATTTCGGATGGATAAGGCAAAATTTTAATATTCGGGAATATTCGCGAAGATTCGCAATCTTCGCGCTAATATTCGCCCGAATATTCGGCAATTTTGAACACTCGCCAATTTGAACAACCCTAACAAAATTGAAATGCATGCGATATTTTGGACCGGACTGGCAAAACCGAACTGGTAAAAAAGCCTTCAAAAACCGAGGTAAAAAAGTGTCGGACCCAAGGCGGGAACGAACTTTTTGGGGGTGTCGTTATATCGAGGTTAGACTGTATGTAGGAAATCGGTGAGGGGGGAATTGGCCAATCGTTTTTGACCAAACTTCTTTTTGAGCCAATACTTTGTTTCAGCCAAAAAAATTCAATCAGCCTTGGCGTTCCGCTAGTCGGACTTTGGCCAATTCTTTATTTCAGCCAGTTGGACTTTGGCCAATATAATGCTGGAGCCAATCGAGTTTTGGCCAATGTTATGATAGAGCTAGTCGGGTTTCGACCAATCCTATACTACAATATCTATATTATAATACCCCTACAATATCGCATTGACCAAAACCTGACTGGCTCCAGTAATATATTGGCCAAAACACGATTGGCTGAAACAAATGATTGGCCATAGTCCGACTGGCGGAACGCCAAGGCTGGTTGAAGAAGATTGCCCAAAACCGAATTTGTCCTCAGACAAAGTTTGGTCAATAACGATTGGCCAACTCCCTCAACGGAAATTTTAGCAGGAGAAGATTCCAACGCCGTTGAGAGTTAAAGAGCGACTCGAGACACCGGTCATTACCTGAAATTGACATCATCCAAAATTTTTGCGGTTTTTAGATACACTTTGTAGTTTTATTCATTTTAAATCCGAAATTTTCGGTACTGAGTTTAAGTTCCTATCCATTTTGTTCATTTACTATCATTAAGAAGCATCATTAAAGATTTCTTATTAGTGTTTTACTTTCGCAAATGGTTACGCTAGTAAACTAAGGTTAACATGTAAGATGGTTATGTCGCAAGCACTTTAATTATAAAGAACATCGGTCCTATTAAAAATTTGTCCCATTTTTTGCCTTCGTCTTTTTTTTTTGCCTTTTGTGTGTTTTTAGGATTAGGCAAAGAGACGGACTCAAACATATTCCTCGGGGTAAGAGAAACATGTTTGAGTCCGTCCTAACATAACACCTTGCCTAACCTTGCCTAAGCCTAAGCCTGAAAACACACAAAAATGAACAGGTGGACCAAAAAAAATGGGCCCGATTCTTTAATAGGGCCAGAAAAATCAGGATCAAAAGAGACTAGGCCCAAAATTACCGTGATAACTTTGTTCATCCTTTTTTCTAATGATTCTTATGAAGTTTACTAAATCTCATTTTTAAGAAAATAATTATGCAGAAGAAGAAGAAAATTAAAAAGGGCAGTACTTTTTTCGTACCAAATTTACTTCTTTTTGTACCAAACCTAATTTTCTGTCCAAGACCAACCGAATTTTGCAATATTTTGCGAGAATTCGAATTTTATAGACATAAAATGACTTGGATTGCTCAGAAACCCGTCCCGGAGTGGCCAGTACCCCTGAAAGTTGGTTTTTGGGGTTTACCAAAGGGGGAAGGGGTAAAATTTTGCGAGAAATCGACTGAGCGGATCAGAATTCCAGTCAGATAGCCCTAATTGCTCAGAATTCCACCCTGAACCACGGGATTCTGAGCATTCCAAGTCATTTTTGTCTATAAAATTCGAATTCTCACAAAATATTGCAAAATTTAGTTGGTCTTGGACAGAAAATTAGGTTTGGTACAGAAAAAAGGAAATTTTGTACAAAAAGACGTGAATTTGGTACAAAAAAAAGTATTGCCCAATAAAAAGCTCGTTTCAAAATTTAAAAAGCCAAGGATGTTTCAAAGAAAATTTCGCAGTCGCAATAGTCAAAGATCTATATTATTTTACATAAGGTTTTGACATTTTCGCAAACAAATTCGAATTGTGGAGTCTAAATTCGTTATCCATTTTCTGGCACTTGTTCGGTTGGGGGTGCCTTTACAAAATTTCACTTGTGGTCTAACGGCCACTTTTTCGTAGCACAAGTTCCTTATTTTTGAACTTTGATTTTATTGAGTATTGTCTTAGAAAGAATGGACGAGCTTGAAAGTTACAAGTACTCGATAGGCACGAAATAAAAATTATTTGGTCAAAAATATGAGGGCCCCCAACCGAACAAGTACCCATTTTCTTTATTGATTTCAGGGATTATGGTTGGCGGTTCGGGTTGGTTGCCCAAACATTTCGGTTATCGGTTCGGGTAACCGAAAATGTCGGGTTTCGGTTCGGGTAACCGAAACTGAAAATTTTGTTGAAAATTTTGAAAATTTTGTTGAAAATTTTGTTGAAAATTTTGTTTTACTTTATTCGGAATGAAATTTTTCAATTTTCGTTTTTTATCTGAAAACCCGAAAATTTTCTGGTTTTCGGTTACGGTTCAGGTAACCGAACCGGAAATATCGATTATCCACCAAACCTATTCACAATTATATCAGTTTGAGCGAAATTTTGTGATAAACTCTATCAAAAATATAAATATAATATTTTTTACTTACTTTATTTTTAAATATTTTAATGCCATTGCTATTGTCAAGCAAGTGTGTTTATTGGCATGTCCTGCTTTGTGACAGCTAGCCTAGCAGCAATTGGGGTGTGCAGGCGTGTGTGTATTTATTTGCACTCTTGTGTTTGCCTCGGCAAAGCATCAAATAAATGGGATTGGGCTAGCTGGCTGGCACACTCATTATCACCACTTTCATCTTCTCTTTCATTCCTTGCTGCTATTTTTTGCTGCTAGCCTTGCCGTTTTGTCTGCTTAATACATCAACAACGGCAAAGTCTTTGTTGTGGTTATTGTGAAGTTTAGTTAATTGCCTTTTGTCAAATGTTACTTTGTTGAGGGTTGTTGTAGGGAGATTTACTACATTTGCAAAAAAATTTTGATTACCGTTAAAAAAAATCTCTGAATTTAAAAAGTGCGTACCGTATTTTTTCGAATAGAAGGGGATCCGGAGCTTCTATTTATTGGATGGCCTCCAGGCCGGTCTATAAAAGTGAGAGGGCTTCTATTAGAAAAATGCTATTTTAATTTTGCCACGAAAACTTTGGATTTTTCGTCAAAGGAACTGCTCGGCTTCCGGAAAGATGGGAAAAATTTTCGAGTTTGAAAAAGATTATTTTGTGGACTAGCTTTTAAGTCAGAGGAATAAATGAAGCGAAACATTGTTTTTGTTTATTTATTGGGTTGGTGCATAATTATCAGGCCTTTTTTAAAACCACTTTTATTGGATAAATTTAAAACATTTTAGATAATTCAATATATCTTTAGAAAGACCTGTTTCTGCCCTACAGAATGAGCTATTAACCGTTTATTTATCTCAAATAAAAAGGGTACAAACAGGTCAATGAACTTTGGCACAAAATTTAGCAACTCAGGGGGTCGGATTTTGAAAAATAGGTATAATAGCATAGACAAAACATAAATAACTAGACTTTTTAACTATAATAATGATAGCGAATATAATAATAGCGATATATGATATTGATTTTCGGGGTTTTTAGATTTTCCTATTGGTGCCCCTGTTTTTAAAGTAGTGGTGTAGTACAGGGTGGCCCAATTTTCGCCATAATCTTTTGAATTCGCGGTTTTTCGGAGAGATCCTTTTTTTAAACGAAGGAGGAGACGATAGCAAATCGAATCATATCAAATGTTTAGTATTGTCTTGTTTTCATTTTTGAGAATTTTGGCTTTTAACAAGTGGTCAGTTTTTAGATGCCTTACACGCCGGAAGAAAGAGCTCAATGCGTCGAATGGTTCATCGAAGAAGAAAAAAACGTTGTCAGCTTTCAGAAAAAATATTGCCGAGAATTCAGAGCAGTTGATCGTCATGCAAAAGCGCCGGAAAAAAATCGATAAAAAACCATTCGACGCATTGAGCTCTTTCTTCCGGCATGTAAGTCATGTAAAAGCAGACCACTTGTTAAAAGCCAAAATTCTCAAAAATGAAAACAAGACAATACTAAACATTTGATATGATTCGATTTGCCATCGTCTCCTCTTTCGTTTAAAAAAAAGAGCTCTCCGAAAAACGAGAATTAACTCCGGAGTTTAAAATGGGCCACCCTATATATAGACTTTGAGGACCTGTATCTCAGCCTAGAGTGAATATTTTGCAAAGCTGTTTTATGCGTTTTCTTAACTCCCGCGAGCTCAACCAATTGCGCTTCTTAGATTTTGGCTGAGCACCCAAAAATCTCGAGATCGAATTCCACATTTTCCGACTTTCAGGCATCCGAAAAATAAGGCGGCCGGCCGCGTCATTAAAGGAAGTACGATAATCAAAAAAATTCAAAATTTTTTGAATTTTTTGGGCTACCCTGTAAATAACGTGAAAACATGTGCAACAGCAACCTAATATCAAGCAAAGTGCGAGGGTGTGCGAAGGTGCACAAATCAATACAATTTTTTTTATAAAGAAAAAGGATTTAAAATAAATTTAAAATAAATCGTCACTGTTTCAACTAAGTCAATTATTAAAATTTCACCAAATGCAGTCCCTTGGAAAAACTTTGAATAAAAAAGTGGGTTTTATTACTTTTAAGTGCAATTAGACAGACTAGGTATCGACCAGCTGAAATTTATTTCGATTTATTTGTGGATTTTGTCTTCATTAAAACGTCAGGCACGCCAAGAAGATTATAGAAATAACTGGAATTTCTATGAAAAAAACCATCCATAGAAACATCTAAAAGGTGGCTCAAAACACTGTATCACTTAAAAAAAACAAATTTTGCCAAGGGTTTTCGGTAAAACCATCAAAAAATATTTGTTAAAAAAATCAAGCTAAAGCAATCCCACAGGCACGCAAGCACTGTAGCAGCTTTTCAAATAGAAAAAAGCAGAAAGAAATTATATATTGGATGGATGGAAAACTATTTTGGGTGAATTTTATCACTTTTGTGAGATTCGAATACAGGGTGACCCAAAATTACTGCACCATTTTTTGGAAATTTTTGTTTGTAATTTTTTAATTGAAATTTTTGAATGTGCCGTATTTTCTCTAATTATCCGACACCCTCTAATAAACCGACACCCCCTACTTTGAGCATCTATATCTCAGCTCAGTGATTTTTTTTGTAAAGCTGTTTAATGCATTTTGTTAACTCCCATGGGCTCTACCGATTCCGCTTTTACGATTTTGAATTTTCGCGATTTTAGAAGGGTTGAAAAATAAACCGACATGTTGGCTTATTAGAAAAAATACGGTAACTATGATTTTATTCTTTCTTCTGTTATGTTTTTCACAGAAAAGAAAATTCGTAGTGTGTTTGGGGAGGGGGGGGGGTGGTTTGGATAAAGCTTTCTCGTGCTGCAAAATGACTTTTTCTGGTCGTGAACTTTTTATTTTTATATCAGCATGTAGACCTGCGTCTCTTCTTTCTTATGAGCTATCAACTGATTCCGTGTAGTCAGGAAAATTTTGAAACATACCCGTTTTTATGAAATAACTCCTGTTTTATAAAGACGGGTATTTCTTAAGTTTTTTTTAACAGCAAGGTGTCAGTTAATAGCTCATAAGAAAGAAGAGACGCAGGGCTACAAACTGATATAGAAATAAAAAATTTATATTCAGAAAAACACCGAGAAATACTCGTTCGTAAGGGAGTTGGGAGCAAAAAAGTCTTTTTGCAACATGAAAAAGCTTTACCCGTGTTTGGGACCCAATATGAATTCAGGTAGAATAAAGAGTGTAAGTTCTCTAACCTCTTCTCAAACCCAGCAACTGGCAGAACAGAAAAAAAGTATATACAGTCAAACCTCGATATAAGGGCACCCCTGGGGACGGCCCCAAAGTGCCCTTATATCGAGGTGCCCTTGTATCGAGGTGCCCTTGTATCGAGGTGCCCTTGTATCGAGGTGCCCTTATATCGAGGTTTTCAAACGAACCAAATTTCAGAGTGCCCTTATATCGAGGTTTTCCTTCTAATGCCCACTATTATAAGTCGATTGAAACATTTATTCGTATAACATCAATAAAACAATAAAACAATTAAGTAAACATCAAACAATCAACGAACACGCGGAAAAAAGGTAAGGATTGAGGTTTGCTTCTGTTTCTTGTGAAAGAACCACCTGAATAAAAATGAGGGAAATTAAAATTCTAAAGAAAAACCTGTCAACACATCATCGTCCACATCAACGTAGTCTTCCAAAGTGATATCTTCATCGATCTCGCCACTGACTTGCAAATTGTTCCACGCTTGTAAGAGACTGTCCATTGCTTGATCAGATGTGTTCACTGGTTCAATTTCCATAGGCTCTTCAGTTTCCTAAATTTGTGATTAAATAAAGAATAAAGGGAGTAAGATTTTATTTCTTACCTGCCTGAACTTCACAGTTAGATTCGACGGTCTTCCTTCTTCATGCGCTTGTCAATGTCTTTCAGCCATTCTTCGAAAAGATCACCTAAACATAGAAAGTGACGAAAAGTCATAAAGATTTGACGTGGAATACGATTTGTAGACGACCGGTATTTTGTTTTGCTTGAAGCAATAAGGCTTTGCCGATTTTCCAATCACCAATAGAGGAAGCTCATGAGTGCCAGACATATTAGCGCCGACCAGAACCGTTATTCGCACCTTGCTCTTCTTTCCTCCAGAGCACTTGTCGCCTGTAATCATAATAAGATGCAAACATAATCAGAATGCTAACCTTTGAACGCCATCGCCAATATTCTGGAGAGTTTGTCGTTTGATGCCAATTTGACTAGCCAGGTTTTTTGTGTCACGTTCTTGTTCTTTCATATTCATCGAGGACCTTTTTCCTGAGGTTGAAATTGACAGACTGCCGCTTGTTAGGAGTACTCATTGCTAGCAAACTAAAAGTAAAAATAATAAGAACACTCAGCAAAAATACAAGCTAGAATGTTTTTCGTGAGGAAAATGTGAGAATGAAGAATGAAAATGAACACGTCTGTTATGACTTGTGTATGAAACAAAAAAGACGCGAATTCAAAAGCAGATGTTTGGATAATTTTTGAAATGCCCTTATATCGAGGTTTATTTTATTGAGTGAAACTTGGAAAAAGTGCCCTTATATCGAGGTGCCCTTATATCGAGGGCCCTTATATCGAGGTCTATTTTGCCTTACTTAAGGCAAATCCAAATAAATTTTTAAAAAGTGCCCTTATATCGAGGTGCCCTTATATCGAGGGCCCTTATATCGAGGTTTGACTGTACCGAAAGTTGGTTAAATTCTTTGGTCAGTAACAATGAATCGCACACTGTGGAGATTTCCGAAAATTTTGGAAATCCGGCCAGGCAAGGTCTTACGTACACCAGTTTTTCAAAAAATGACAACCAAAAAAGTACTGTACAGTCTAATAACGGAACCCTGGGGACCAATTAGAGTGACAGTTATATTGAGAGTGAATTGGTTGAATTTCTTTGCCGACTAACCAAATCGAGTTGAAAACAAATGCCATTATATCAAGGATGTGTTTTGCCTTATTTCCTTGCTGGCTCGCCAAATATTTAAAAGTGCCGTTATATCCAGCTTCGACTGTATTTACTCTAGACAACTTTTTACAAAAAGGGTGTTTACAGATTTTTCTAATAAGGCGGCCCACCTAAATTCAAAAAACGTGTTTGTGGCATTCTGTTTTTGGCCCATTTTAAAAACTTATTATGCAGTTACCACTGATTTTGTAGCTCATCTCACTAGCTACAAAATTGGTGGTAACTTGCCCGAGAGAAGTTTTAAAAAGAGTCAAAATCACAATGCGAAGAACACGATTTTGAAGGCAAGGGGCCGCCTTATTAGAGGAAATACGGTAGTTACTTATGGGCACCGTCCCTCGTCCCGTCCTGGACGGCGCCGAAAAATGGACGGTCGTACGGCCGGCGGACGGAGACCCGGACGGGATGATGAGATGCGGAATCATCAACAGAACTAATATATGATCTAAATTCTTATAGATTTTTTTCGTTAAGTCCGATTTTTGATTTTTTATGTTTACGCCGATACGCCGATTTATTTGAATTTTATTTGAAAGACTGTAAGATTATATTCTGAAGGACATCATGGCAATAATTATTTGTAAACAAAATGAGATCAAATTTGACTTCATTATAAGACATTCTTGAACTTTTTGCGATCCGCATTCTTTTCAGCCATAGTGAGAAGGTAGTTATCGACAATTATCGCTTTCCAGAAAGATTATTTACCAGAATATATTTAGCCTGAGAGTCCTATTAGAACACTTGCGATCGACATTCTCATCCGGCAAAATTCCGACAGCCGGGTGGACGGCCGGCGAAATTTTGAAAATAGGACGGCCGGCCGGACATTTGGCGCAAATCTTGAAAGACGGGGACGGACGCCGTCCAAATTTTAAAAATGTGCCCCACTATGGCATTACTAAGGCTAAGATTACTAAAGCATTACTTTTTTGCCGAAAATTTATTTTTGCCGCAAAGTTAAATTCGCGGCAAAAAGTATATTTGTCGCAAAAAGTAATGCGTGATGAACGGTCAATCTTTCGCAAAAAATTTGATAAAAACTCACAAAACATAATGACGCAAAGGTTTTTTTTTGAAATTGGAAGTGTGCCCGCTTTTCAGTAAGTCTAAGAAATCTAAAATACAAATATTGTACAAACAAGGGACCACAGACGCCTATCGGCGCCTCTATAGTATTTCGAAATTTCAATGAGGGGCTATGACTTCATTCATAAAAATAGGTATATCCCCTATTAGAACTCATTTTTTCGCCTGTTCTTTTTAAAACGAAAGCTGACATTCTGGGGAACACGATGGTATTAGCGACAAAAGTGATTTCGCTATCTACGACCCGTTCTGGCCTTCGAAGTAAAAAGCGTTACCCACCCACACATGCCAAATACTATAAGACAGTGATACAGCAGCCTATCGGCGCCTCTATAGTATTTCGAAATTTCAATGAGGGGCTATGACTTCATTCATAAAAATAGGTATATCCCCTATTAGAACTCATTTTTTTCGCCCGTTCTTTTTTCAAAACGAAAGCTGACATTCTGGGGAACACGATGGTATTAGCGACAAAAGTGATTTCGCTATCTACGACCCGTTCTGGCTTTCGAAGTAAAAAAGCGTTAACCACCCACCCACACATGCCAAATACTATATGAGATATGTGTTTGGAAGACCATAAAATATTTCCGCTGCTCCTTGAACTGCCTTTTTTTAAAAGCCGCAAAAAGCTCCAATTTTAATAATATTTCTAGTCTCAACTATTTTTCTGGTCGAAGCCCCATCTGCTAAAAACATAATTAGCCATTTGTGCAAAATTTGCACAAATCTTTTTCTGAAAACATCCAAAAACATTTTTCCCAATCACATCATATTCTCTTTTGCAACAAAATATATTAGTGAAAACAGCCAGAATCTCAGCTTTCAATGCTCTTAAAACTGACATATCCTACATGTCCCGCAAAATGCCATTAAAATTTAATTTTTGACCAAATTTTTTTGCTGTCCAAAAGCGGCTTTCTCAAATTCTGAGAGGGCAAAAAGACATCTGTTGGCCGCCAATTCTCCTTTTTCTCTTTTCTATAATATAGTCTTAGGCTATGTGTTTAATTATTGCTGGGAGCTGCAAATTTTAATTGGTGGAATATATATGCGTGTATGTATATATTAGAAGGTTTTTCACCTTTTGTGGTATTAGTCTATTGAATAGTGATTAATTATTAGTTTTTAGTGTATTTCCTGCAAATGACTTCCTCATTGGCCAAAAAAGAGGACAAGGAGAAAAAGTTCCTTGGCTTGCTCAGCTATAAACTTGACTACGACTTTGAGAAAATGCGGTAGGTTTGTAGTTTATTATGGAAGAAAATCAGCCTCGGGGACAATCTATGGCCTGACTTTTAAAAGTTTTGATGAAAAAGTTGCATCTAATACCAAAATTTCTTGGATAATTTCCTGGTAACCCAGGTGGTGGTACCCAGGAGGAGTACTCAGGTCGGGATATCCAGGAGGGGGATATCCAGGAGGAGGGTACTCAGGAGGAGGTATCCACGAAAGGTTAGCCAGGAGGAGGGTAGTCAGAGAGGGGTACTTAGGAGGAGGGTAGTCAGTACTCAGGAAGGGGTAGGCAGGGAAGAATACCCAGTAAGAGGGTAGATAGGATACCCAGGAAGGGGCTATCAGGGGGGTATGTGACGGATTAAAATTAATTAAAATTTCAAAATACGATAAAGGCGCCGATAGGCACCTGTTGCCCCTAGTATTTTATATACCTGGGGCCCTATATGAAGTGGATAATATGTTGAAGGACCACTATATCAAGGTTTGACTGTATGTGGCCCAAAAAGACCACCTAAGCGCAAGAATACAGAAATTGAACATATTCTTAACTTAGACTTAAAGCTTAAAAAAATATCTGGTAAAAGGGAGTACTCAGGTCGGGAACCTGTTCTGGTTTGGGGGAACACGCATTTTTAAGGCAATTTTAGTCTAATTTTTGCATCTTTATTTATATATTTCGGTGAAAAGTATGGCTGCTTTCCCCCATTTAGTAAAATTGTCTGGCAAAATCAGAGTATGATCCACCTGCGTTGCAACAGCTAAAGGCATCAATCTCTTCCAAATATACAAAATGATCAGCTGGGAAGACACGTTCGAAGAGTGGCTTAAAAATATGGGTCTTGTCTTTCGCACTA